>JAJJMA010006373.1:0-21596 GCA_023529015.1 Papaver nudicaule
CGATCTACATCACCCGCATAATCCGAATCCACATACCCACTAACTTGTGGTTCTTTACCAACCTCTCGTTGATAAACTAACCCAACATCTAGCGTGCCCTTTAGATACCTCAGTATCCCTTTCACAGCTTGCCAATGTTGTCTTCCTGGATTTGCCATAAATATGCTGACAACTCCCACAGCTTGTGCAATGTCTGGTCGAGTACAAACCATTGCAAAGATCAAGCTACCAACTGCACTCGCATATGGAACACGAGCCATGTACTCCTCATCAGCTTCAGTACTTGGTTTCATCTTCATGGACAACTTCAAATGACCTCCCAATGGTAGACTCATAGGCTTTTAATCTTGCATTCCAAACCTCTCAACAATCTTCTCCAGATATTGTCTCTGTGTGAGACACAATCTACCCATCTTTCTGTCTCTTTGAATTTCCATTCCAAGTATCTTCGTAGCTGCCCCTAAATCCTTCATCTCAAACTCCATACTAAGTTGAGTCTTCAACTTATCTATATGCATCATGCTCTTCGCAGCAATGAGCATATCATCCACGTATAGAAGTAGAAATATTAAGGAATCATCATGAAGCTTCTTTGTATACACACAACTATCATGGAGACTGTGTGTAAACCCTTGCGCCTTCATGAATGTATCAAATCTCTTATACCATTGTCTGGGTGATTGCTTAAGTCCATACAATGACTTCTTCAATTTGCATACATAATCTTCTTTACCTGCAACAACATAACCTTCGGGCTGTGACATATAAATGTCCTCCTCCAAGGTACCATGTAAGAACTCTGTCTTGACATCAAGTTGCTCTAACTCTAAGTCATAGGATCCCACTATAGCTAACAAGGTACGGATCGAAGTGTGCCTCACAACCGGAGAGTAAATTTCGTTGTAATCAACACATTCCCTTTGTGCATAACCCTTAGCTACCAAACGCGCCTTAAACCGTATGCTATTTGTATCAGGAGTTCCTTCTTTCTTCACAAATACCCATTTGCAACCAATGGCTTTGCTACCCTCAGGCAACCTAACTAGTTCCCAAGTACCATTCTTGTGTAGAGAATCAATCTCATCATCTGTAGCTCCATGCCACTTTACAAAGTTGGAATCTTTCATCGCCTCTTGAAAAGTGATAGGTTCATCACCACTGACCATGAATGCAAATGCCGTAATATAATCTTTCATCCAAACAGGTGGTCTCCTGTTTCGTGAATCTTTATCTAAGGAATCTTCTTCTTGTTGTTACTGAGATTCATCATTATGAATCTCTACCTCATCTATATCTTCTTCAAATACAGAATCATGTTTGGGAATTTCTCTTTCCCCCACAGCCTCACCACTCTCTACCTCCACCTGAGTTACATTCTCTTTATTAGGGTGTAACAAAGACTTCTCATCAAACGTAACATCTCTGCTAATAACAACCTTGTGGGTTTCTTCACACCACAACTTGTAACCCTTGACTCCTTCAGCAACACCAATGAAAATTGCCTTCTTTGCTCTTGGATCTAACTTACTCTCTTTGACGTGATAGTAAGCTGGACAACCAAAAACCTTAATAGAATCATAGTTAGCAGGTTTGCCAGCCCACACCTCAATAGGTGTCTTTAACTCAATAACAGTCGATGGTGACCTGTTAATTAGATAGCACGCCGTACTTACTGCCTCAGCCCAAAATTCTTTACCCAACTTCGCATTGGATAACATGCACCGTGCTCTCTCCATAAGGGTACGATTCATACGCTCCGCTTCTGTTGAGGTGTTCTTCTCACTGTCCAGTGTCTGACTATGCCTGCACTATGACAATACTCCTTCAATGGGTCATTCTTGTATTCCCCACCATTGTCCGACCTAAGTCGCTTTACCTTCTTGCCAGTCTGGGTTTCTATCATAGTCTTCCACACCTTAAACTTCTCGATAACTTCATCCTTCGACTTCATAGCATACAACCACACTCTCCTTGAGAAATCATCGATAAAAGTGACAAAGTACCTCCTTCCTCCTTTGGATATCTCCCTAGAAGGACCCCATACATCAGTATGAACATATTCCAATATACCTTTAGTACAATGGATTGCTTTACCAAACTTCACCCTATGTTGCTTTCCATAAACACAATGCTCACAGAAATCAAGTTTGGCCTTCTTCAACTTGTCAAGCACACCTTGCTTGCACAATATACCTCTAGTTCTTTCTCACTGATATGCCCCAGTCGCATGTGCCAGAGTCTTAAAATACTAGAGTCTCCATCATTCTCAATTCCTGCATAAGCTCCACCCACCACTGTATCACCACACAAGAGATACAAATTCCTTTGTCTCTTAGCTTGAATCACCACCTTCGAGTCTGACTTGATCACCTTTGTGAATCCACCTTCCATTACAATCTTGTAACCTTTGGATTCCAAAGTACCTAACGATATCAAATTCTTCTTCAACTCTGGAATATGCCTCACCTCAGACAAGGTATGTACCTTTCCTTCATGATTCTTGATTCGTATTGTTCATATCCCAACTACACCACAAGCGTAATTATTACTTAGTAGCACAGTACCACCTCCTATAGTTTCATAAGAAGTAAACCAGTCCCTGTGAGGACTCATATGATATGAACAAGCTGAATCAAATATCCACACGTCACTATGCTTACTACATGTGACTGTTAGCACATCTCCAGTATCAGAACTATCTTAAGCTATTGCTGCTTGCGAACTTGAATCACGATTCTCCTTAGCCTTAAGCTTTGGACAATCTTTCTTCCAGTGTCCAGGTTTGCGACACCAATGACAATCAGACTTTCCTATGGTTTTTCCCTTATACTTGGTCTTCTTAGAACCAGGTCTCTTCCCATTGTTCACATACAATCCAACCGCTTGATCACTTTCTATAGCATCCTTCTTACGAAACTCATCACTTAACAAGACAGCAATTACGTCGTCTAACTTGATAGTATTCTTCGATGCCAATGTACTTTGAATCAACGGATCATATGTATCAGGAAACGAACACAGTAGTGTCATAGCTTGGTCTTCGTCTTTAACAACTTCTCCTACATTGGTTAAATCAGTCATCAACTTATTAAAGTTGTTGATATGTTCGTTAATAGACGTACCTTCCTTGAATCGAAAACGATACATCTGTTTCTTTCGAAACAGCCTACTTGTGAGAGACTTCGTCATGTACAAACTTTCCAACTTCGTCCACAAAGACTTTGTAGACTTCTCAGACATAACATTGTACGTGACCTCCTTGGACAAACACGAACGAATTGCAGCACAAGCCTGCAAATCATATTCTTCCCATTCATCATCATCCATATCCTTTGGCCTAACGTCCTTCAAAGCTTTATGTAAACCTTGCTGGATCAATGCATCTTTTACTTGCACTTGCCAAAGACCAAAATATGTTCTTCCATTAAACTTATCCACATCAACTCTAATAGTTGCATACTTTGGTGTTGGTACCTTTGCTGGCTTCACCGGAATATTACCTTCCCCTTCTCCCATCTCTCACAGCACCACTTCTTTGATCTCAGAGTTAACAGAACAAGGCTCTGATACCAATTGTAGCAATCAATACCAGTCCTGTTTAGATCTAGACACACACAAGCGCACACACAGACGAGTATAAGCAAGCACACACAACAACCACAGAAGAATAAAGAAGAAGCAAATCACAACACAGAAATTTATAGTGGTTCGGCAATGCCTACTCCACTTGACGATGATGAACCTTTCACTATGGAAATCTGAAGAACAATTACAAGAACCACACGGTATAGTCCCTTGTTGTTTTCTCTAATCTCACAACCCTTAAAAGAACAAGTCTCAACGTTGTGTAACCTTACGACTAGAAGAAAACCCTTATGTCTCTCCACCTCTATGTCTGTGTCTCCGTGTGTCTAAGACTCAAGAGACTACAACCTATTTATAACCTTCAATACTTGGATGTCAAGTAATACTCGATGTCCAAATCCCAGACGGTTTCCTAACTTCACAATTTCCTTATTCTAACCCAAGTCGGTTTACTTGGTTACCTAGAATAGGACTCTTGCAAGCTTCCTTGTATTAGTGAAAGACTTGCTCAACAAACATTACAGAGATGTTGTACAACTGAGCTATTTGAATTAGTGGATAATAGTCCGATTTTGAGCAATAGAGAGATTTTGATGCGATTGTAATTTCCTTTTTGTTGTTGTTTTGGTTCTTAGTTTGCTTGTGCAAAGATCAGATGCATCTCAAAGGAGGATTTCTGTTGAGAATGAAACTTTCATTTTAGATGGGTTGTGTGTGGGGGGGGAGAGAACTTGATGTCTGTCGCGAGAATGGAATTCTTCTCTTTTCTAGCATTTGGTCAGTCATGAACGAAGCTAGTTTTAAGGCCTCACTGGCTATACTTGGAGTACTTTTTATATTATTATAATCTTTTTGTCCTATAAAAGAAGTATCAAAAAACAATAATTGATATTGGCACCTTGAAAGGGAAAATGTGTTGACAATATATAAAAGTTTGGAATCAAATATACCTCAAATCGACGAACACCCTTAAAATCATGAATGACAATAAAACATTTGAGTGTTATCTTAACGAGGGATTCCTTAATTTGTTATACTATTGATTCAGGAAGAGTCGAAATCTTGAATAGTGTTATTATTTTGTTCTTGATCTTCTTCTATTTTGTCTTGATCATCACTCAAAAACAAGTCCTTGCATAGCTCTCACTAAATTCTAGAAACCAAACCAATGGAAACATGATTTTCTAAATTGTTCCAGCAGTATAGAAGTTCTTCGACATCTGTTAGATCACACATTTTGCCTTCCTCTATTATCATCTCCACCAAATGACTCTCAAAACTTCTACAAGCTTCATCCACGTCGTTGGAGCCATTACCTCGATCTACCCATAATATATCTTTTTTTTACACAACTATTTCTTACATAAGTCGGTGTCAAAGGCGAAGGGAATATCGTCTTATCTTTTTCTCCAGTCCCACAATTCACACTCAGTAGCTCTCTCACTTCATCACTCTCCTCCTCATACAATGTCTAGTGATTATGTGTACGTAAGGATTTACGATGCCGATAAGGTACAACTGATAATAGTCAAAACTTCTTACCATTCAAGCATTTTCTAACAGTGACTGGTACAAGTGGATGATTCTTACATCGAATAAGTGCCAAGAATTTTCGGATTGGGTCCCTCCTATTCAAAACACGAGGTCGATTGCGACGAAATTTCGGTCATCTTATGGAAATACGTTCTCGAAGAGGATGATCATGAACATTGATGTGTTGTTAGATTAATTCAGTTGTGATTTTAGCCAATCGAAGCTGTTTTGCAAGGCACATTAAGTTTTTCAGAAAAGAAATTTGATCTTAATCTAATCATCCCCCATAATTTTGTTTAGTATCATGAAATTCAAGTCTCCAAGAAATAAAAGATTTGAGTGATACATAAATAAAAAATGGGACCGCCACGAAATAAAACCTTCAAGTGAGTGTTTCGTACTGCTATCATAATACAAAATACTGACGAAAACATGTTATTTAAGCTATAACAAATACTCACTTAATCAATACAGGAGACTACTCAAAACATGTTATTTGTTATATCTAAATTTTTCTGAAACGCTTTTCTAGTTGTAAGGACACCCGTATTAGGTTATTAAGTGAAATTAAGATGACATGCTACTATTTAGATGAGATAATAATGTAAAGTAAAACTTACAATTGAAATAAAACTCCAAAATTGTAATAATATAATAAAAATAAATGATAACTAACCCTCAATTAAGCTTCTTCTACCCTTGATACTAGGAAGAAACAAAGATTCAAGGTTAATCTTTATTAATGCTTCAAACTTCTACCTAACTAAAATTGGAAGTTGAAAGATTAAAGAAGCATCTCTTACAAGTTGCTATTTCTACTCAACTCTAAGATTGGAAATGACAAGGTGATGGAGGCATCTTCTTAGAGGAAGGACAAGGGTTCTAAAACCTCTCTTCAATAACATAATTTAAGCTAAAGGAAGAAAACCTAGGGTTTTAAGATTATATAGATAAGCTAAGAATAATTTAGGAAAAAAAGGGTAAAAGGAGGCACCAATGCTATTAGACCAAATTGGTACCAGTGAGTCCTGCCACTATGCATCAGATGACATGTTCAAGATTAACAAATAATATCTTTTAAGATTAAGAATTAACATATTAAGATGTTGTTTAAGTTGGCACTCATTTGATAGGAAGTTTTGTACTCTAAATTTGATTAGAGATATTGGTATCCCTCGTTGTTGTTTAGTTTCCTATCTTTTTTAATCTAATGACATCTACTCCCACGTATCACCAAGTGAATTTTTCTATTAGAGCTAGCTTGATGTGATACTATTAAAAAGAGAGAACAAAGACTAAAACTTCATTTCCTGACGTACTGAAATTTTCAATGCGCAGTAAAGAAGGTAAAACTGACACTTTGACATGATAGGTAGGGGTGGGGTGGGGTGGGGTGGGGGAGGCAAGGTTTGATAAAATTCCATAACCAACCTTGGGTTGCTAGGGTTTGGAGAAATAAGCTCTCTATATCATCGAGAAGATCCCTAAAGCAGCCGCTGCAACCAACCATTTGTTTAACTTGCTCTGATTCAGATTCTTATTTTTGATGGCTAAAACAGCAGCAGCACTTGAGAGAAACGATGATCAAATGTTTCCATCATCAGAGGCAGTAGCACCATGGCTAGTGATCCCGTATGGAAAAGGTAACCAAGCTTTCTGTAAAATTATGTGTGAACCTAAAGAGGAAAGGATTATTAGAAAGTCTGTGCCTGAATTGACTGAAACTTTATACATTCAGAAACCTAGTCATGGTGGTTGGTTGATTGTCATGTGCGATGAAGAAAATTATGATTACTCTCCTAATAATTACAAGTATGGTGATTGTTTTCTTTGGAATCCTTCTACATTAGAGCTCAGAAATCTGCCTAGTTTATTACCATGGTTTAATGATCCAATTGGTTATTGTGTTACCGACTCCGTCTTATCCTCACCTCCGGATCGTAACGATAAATGCATGGTGTTAGTTATGTTATCTCCCAAAGGTTGTGAAGGGAAATGCGACCACCTTTTTTTATACTGTGTCCCTGGCCAACAGAAGAAGGATAAATCACTAGAATGGAAAATTCGGAAATGGAACTCTGACCTCATACCCTCCGAATACATACAATCGATTCATTACTATCAAAATAGGTTTTTTTTATGTGTGCATACAACAGCCTGTGTTTAGTGATATCTACATTTCGGTCTTCTAGGGGTAACCTTCGTCTCAAGTTGGTAAGCACCAAAAAAAAAATGTTATCTATCATGATGACCTTACCCTTACCATTACAAGTTACACCAATGTTACGTAGGTTTCCAGAAAATCCAAGTGTTTGAGTTGATCAGAAACTGATTAACAGAGCTTCACTGGCCTTTCACGCATTTTTATGAGAATCTCTACTGCTATTTTGACAAGATATGCCCTGATAATAGTACCGTACGTAGAGGAATTAAGTATGCAATCCTTTATTGTTCAATCCATCCATGAGTTTTTCTGCTTCCACAAACATTCCTTCTTTGCACAAGCCATTGATCATAGTGGTATATGTTACAATGTTTGTTACAATGTTTGCAACTTCAATTTCAGTGCTGAAGATGGTGACGGCCCTAAACCCAATTTGGCTAATGATGCAGAGTCGATGGATGTGATTGAATCTCCTTACATGGATGATACACATGATAAGAAATCCAAAACTTCAAAACGCAGAAGCAAGAAGGGTCAGAAAATACTTGGAGTGAAAATCAAGAGCACGAAGTCCAAGGGGGTTCAATCAATGGATGAGAGAAGGTGGAGATAGAGGGCAGGAGGAGTCGAAAATATACTGATTTTTTTAGGTACTCACTTATTCAGAAGGCCATAAGTACAAAAAGCCTAACAACATGTAGGTCGAGCCATGTGTCATCATCTTAGAAGAGAAACAAGATAGCACATCATGTACGCGAAGCATGGAAGAGAGTCGAAGACCTAGCATACGAACCATTGACCACCATTCGAATATGCCACCTCGATCCAGTTATCCCTTTGAAGAAGAATGCTCAGTGCGAGACCAAAGCTCCCTTCGGAGTATAGATCAAGCTCAAAGAAGAAGTCCTTCGAAAAAGCAACCGACATGCACTCGCTACCCAGAAGATATTAGAGCCGAAGTCACTTAACAACGAGAAGGCGAGATGCGCCGAAGATTTTCTTTACTTAGTAGCTAAGAAAGTGGCACTTAGATAATTATCTTGTAAATTTCCTCAATATAAAGGAAATATATCTTAGGAGAGAGGGATCTTCTCTTTTACTTTCTCTCTCTTCCTCCTTCTCCTCTACTCATCGTCTTCCCCACACAAAACTAGATCTAGAGCTTCCTCTAATGGAGATTGATGTAATCAAACACTAAGAACATAATAAATTTGTGATGTAGGTTGCATTCATCGCACCGAACACGTTAAAAACATCATGTGTCTTCTACTTTACATGTTGCACCTTGTTTATTTGATTAGGGTTCATACTTGTGGTTTAAGGATCTAATGGTTGTTAGGTATAATATCTCTTAGCAGGTTTTATACCTACACACAACTGGTAAAGCCACGATTTTATTTAGTACACAATTCAAATTTCTCTGATTTATTTTACTATTTAAGTATGATAACATGTTCAAGATCAACAAATAACATACTTTAAGATTAACAAATAACATAAGTTAGCACTCATTTGATAGTAAGTTTTGTACTCTCAATTTGTTTAGAAAAATTGGTACCCCTCTCCAACCAAACATTTCTTGGACTTTTTACAATGTCCACATGTACAAATTGAATTGGCCAATCTTTTTTCTATCCAATTATTTTTATTTTCCCGATTTGAAATAGTTAATCAATTTTGGATAAAGTTAAAAAAGTTCTTCACATCCTCAATTAGATCCTTTAAAATAAGAAGATCTTCTTAAGGATGTAAGAATAACTACTTTCCCCACAATCCTCACATTTAGAACATCTTCAACCAGACATTCTCAAGTTCTTATTTATTAAGCTACATAGGATTTAACTAGTTTTCTAAAGAAACTCATTCTCCAATGGGAATGTGAAGATAAAGGTTAATGTGATTACATAGACATATTTAACATTTTAGTCACCTTTATCTATAGTTATCACAATAAAACTAAATATTTAACTTTAAAATCAATGTATTAAATATTTTAAATCAATAGAAAAGAACTCATGGTTGGAGATATAAATTTTTTACCTCCTTAATTCAAGGAGATTTTCATCTTACACCCCTAAAAATCAATTAACACATATCATTCACATCACGTTGCCGCTGGAGATGTTCTTAGTCCTCACATTGTCGTTAAAAAAACTATCACAATCTTATGTGCCCGACAATATAGGAAGTTTAATTAACACCCGTTGGAGATGCGCTAGTGGGTTGGATCATATTAATGCATCAACCGGATATACATATTGGATATTTGACCCTAATGGGTTGGATTCCGTTGTAAGCATCTGAGGCCTTTTCAAGTAGTATAAGAACAAGCACTACCGTTGCCAAAAAGCAGCTAAAAAAGCCATATTGTTGCCAAGCAAAATGGAGTGTAATTTTCAACCACAATGGTTTGTGGCTACAATTTGGCGGTCACCAAGTGGCCGCCAAAATTCGAAATGCCGCTACTGAGTAGACGCAACTACTAGGATTTTAGTAATAAAATTAATAAAACTGTGCGGCAACCCAGTAACCGTTGCGGCTACTCAGTGCCCGAATCTGGCGGGCACCTAGTAACCGCACAGTGCTGCTTAGTTACGAGGGGGAACAAATATGTTCCTCCTTGTGGCCAGGCATATATTGTTTGGCTACAATGTGGTGTATTTGGCTACTTTTTTTTAGCAAAAGTACAACCATAGATTTACTCTAAGAGCCTGGGTACTGTTCAACTATAGGATATTGCCCTGTTTGGTTGATGTAACTTGCATTTGGCATAACTTTGGGGTTACATGACATGAATTGAGGTCAATTTTCTTAAGGAATATGTAGCATTCTATCAAAGAGAAAGAAAATATGTTATACCCGAAACTGGATCATGTTGTTGTTGAAAGAATTCAGAGAGTAAAGCAGTTTTTCATAACTGAACTGAGGAATCCAAGGAATGTAGGTGAGTTTATAAGCACGCAGTCTTCTTACACAAGAAGGACAAAGTCAACACAGTTGACAGATACAGCTGAAATAACAGAAACACGAAAGAACAATAAAAGTAAATAACGACTATTTTCTACACTCCTCCTCAAGCGATGTCTCAGTAAGATACATGAGCTTGCAACCCAGAGCACGAAAAATGGAGATGCATAGCCCTTTGGTAAACAAGTCTGCCAGTTGATGTAAAGATGGGACATACTTCAGTTGTAGCAAATATTGAGACACCAATTCTCTGACGAAAGTGATAGTCTATCTCTATGTGTTTGGTTCGAGCGTGAAAACAAGATTGGTAGCCAAACAAGCAGCACTTTGATTATCACAATAGAGAGTGACAGGTTTACAAGCAGGAATCCCCAATTCTTGTAATAGATAAGTGATCCAGAGAATTTCTGAAGCAGCAACAGCCTAGGATTTGAACTCAGCTTCAGCTGAACTGCGAGAGATAGTGGGCTGTTTCTTTGATGACCAAGAGATAAGAGATGTACCTAGAAAAATAACATAGCCACTGGTTGATCTTCGAGTGTCTGGACAGCCAGCCCAATCCGAGTCAGAGTATGCAGTAACAGAGCTTATATCACCAGCAGTTAGTGTCACACCAGAGTCAAGAGTACCTTTTAAATACCGAAGAATTCTTTTCACTAGCTGCATGTGTATATCAGATGGTGAATGCATGAAATGGCTCACAGAGTTCACGGCATAGCAAATATCAGGTCTGGTAAGAGTGAGATATTGAAGTGCACCCACTAGACTTCTATACTCAGTAGCTGACTGAAGTGGTACACCAGAATACAATGAAACCCTTGGACCAGAAGCAACAGGTGTAGAGCTAGGCTTGCAGTCAACCATGTTGGCTTTTTGGAGAAGCTCTAGAGTGTACTTCTGCTGTGTTAATAGCATAGAAGTATTAGATCTTTTGCACTCAATACCAAGGAAGTAACTCAACTGACCAAGGTCCTTCATAGAGAACTCTTTTCCTAACACTTGAATGAAGGTGTGAACATCAGCAGTTGAAGAGCCTGTAAGGATGATATCATCAACATATAATAATAGCAAGAGTATAGTACCATTGGCATTGTAGATGAAGAGAGAATGATCACAAGAGGACCTCGGAAATCCCTGATCAAGTAAGAAGGTGCTAAACCTTTCAAACCAGGCCCTTGGTGCCTGCTTCAAGCCATATAGAGACTTCTTAAGATGGCAAACATAATCAGGATGTGCCGAATAGACAAACCCCTCAGGCTGCTTCATATAAACATTTTCAGTGAGATAGCCATGAAGAAAGGCATTGCTCACATCCAATTGTTGAACAATCCAGTCTTTTGTTAGAGCAATAGTAAGCACACATCTAATAATATTTGATTTCACAACAGGGATAAATGTCTCTGCACAGTCAACTCCATCTTTCTGTAAGTGTCCCTGAGCAACTAGTCGAGATTTAAGTCTTTCTTCAGAGCCATCAGAGTTGTACTTGGTCTTGTAAATCCACTTGGAACCAAGAACATTCATGTCTTCACTGTAAGGCACTAACTCCCATGTCCCATTATTAGCAAGAGAAGTCACATCTTCCTTCATAGAGTTGACCCATTTAGGCATTTTAGCTGCTTGTTTGTAAGTTTTTGGATCACTATTCTCATGCAGAAGAGATAAAAATGCTGAATGTATTATATAAGGAGATGTGAAATGAGCAACAAAATCAGGTGGGAGAGGCTTATTCTTAATAATACCTGATTGAGATCTAGTATGCATTCCTGGTAGAACAGGAATGACAGGAATAGATGCTAAAAATTATGTAGGAGCTGCAGCAATACAACCCACATCACCAACATCAGTATTATCAGGCATATGAGGTAATGGTGGAGGAACAGTATAAGAGGAACCAATTTGTAAATTCACTAATTCAGAAGCAGGTGGATCAGAGGACAGAGTGGTGACCTCAGCAAAAGGAAAACAATCTTCATTAAAGGTAACATGTCTTGAGACAAATATATTCTTTGTAGTCATGTCATAACACTTGTATCCTCTATATAATGGACTGTAGCCAAGGAAAACACACTTGCATGACTTAGGACTGAGCTTATCTTTTCTGTAAGGCGACATATTGGGATAACAGCTGCAACCAAAGACCTTCAATAGAGAGTAATCTGGCACTTCATTGAATAAAACAGTAAAAGGTACTTTGTATTGTAAAACTTTAGAAGGAAGTCTGTTAATGAGAAATGTAGCAGTTTGAAAACTGTCAAACCAAAATTGTTTAGGCAAAGAGGCTTGAAAGGCAAGAGTATTGCCCATTTCTGTGATGTGCCTAATTTTCCTTTCTGCTAAGCCATTTTGAGATTGGGTGTGGGGACAAGAAAGTCTCAAGGTGATACCACACTAATCAAGAAAAGCTCTGAAAGGACCTTTAGAAAGTTCATAAGCTCCATCACATTGGAAAGAAACAACCCTTGAAGAGAGCTGGTTTTCATTCTGATTTTTGAAATGTTGAAAACATTTGAGAGATTCAATCATGTTAGACATAGGGTAAATCCAATGGTATTGACTAAAATCATCCACAAACAAAATAAAATTTCTAAAACCATCAGTAGATGTAGTAGGAGCTGGACCCCAAATGTCACAGTGTACAAGGCTCAATGGAGTTGTGGAAATTCTTTTTGAAGGTGTAAATGGAAGTCTAGTATGTTTTCCTAGTTGACATTCATGACAAAAGGGATCAAGAGGATCATTTGTAAGCTGTAAAGACGCATTAGAAGTGATTTTCTTAAGAATGAGAGAAGAGGGATGACCTAACCTCTTATGCCAGATATTTGGTGAACCAAGAGAAGTAACAAAAGCAGTAACAAGTGGTGGAGCAGCTGTAATTGGATATAATTTGTTATTCACAGCTCCCTCAGCAACTACTTCATCATTGACAAGATTCTTGATATTGTAACCCCAAGGCAACATAGTGAAAGAAACATCATTATCAGCACAAAATTGAGCAACACATATTAGATTTTGAGTGAGTGTTGGAACCAACAGGACCTCTTTAAGAATAAATTCAGAATTGTCAGTAACAAGTATAGCATCACCTATGGCAGTAATAGGTAAGAACTTACCATTTCCAATCACAACTTTACTGTGACCAGAATAGGGTTTACAATCATGCAACATGTCAGCATTATTGGTGATGTGTGCAGTAGCTCCAGAATCAGGAATCCATTGAGTGCTGACAACAAACTCAGACCCAGATTGTTCAACACCAGAACAAGTATAATATGCCTGATGGCTATTAGTGTTTCTTGAAATAGAAGAACCACTAGTACCTCCACCAGAATTAGAGGAACCACCAAACTTGGAGGAACCACCAGTAGAACCACCAGTATTTCCACCAGAATAGTAATTATGACCTGTTGTATTATGTTTATATCTCCAATGACATCGATTAGCAGTATGACCTGTTCTTTTACAAATCTGACACACAGTGTTGGAAAAATCTGTAGGGGGTTGATTTTCGTAAGACCTTGCATTATTGGAGTTATGCTGATTGTTATGAGATGCAGAATTGGATGAAGACGACTTGTACTGATTGTTAGACTTCTTGGAATAAAAAGCAGCATTAGTAGAGTCCAACATAACATACTCAGATTGAGATTTCATTTTGAGACGTTGTTCATGTTGTACAAGTCTTGATCTCAATTCATTGAAGGTGAATTGAGAGTCACGATTATAACACGATGTAACAAAATCAACATAAGCCGCAGACAAACCATTGAGAGTATACATAACAAGATCCTCATCACTAATCTTTTCCTTTATTGCAGCTAAATTATCAGAGATTTCTTTGATTTCACTTAAGTAGTCAGAAATTGAAAGATTACCTTGCTTAATTTGATGAATCTGACCACGAAGCATAGATTTCCTAGCAAAACAAGTTGTATTAAATTCAGATTTGAGATAATCCCAATATTCCTTAGATGTGTTTAAGCCAAGAACACCAGATGAAACAGATTTTGTGAGGGTAGCGTTAATTGAAGACATGACAAATCTATCCATCGCTGACCAAAATACAAACTCAGGATTTAGCGTCATAACGTTATCAACCAACACTTTAGCTTCAGCTTCAGGGTAAGAACCATCAACAAATCTCATCAAGTTGGTACTCATCAGAATCGATTCAAACTGATGTTTCCATAATAGATAATTTGTTGAATCAAGTTTTATTGAAACAAAGTTACAGATATTTTGAAAAGGTAATTGAATTTGGTTTTGTTGATATTCACTGAAAGGGTTTGAAGATGAAGCCATTTTGCGGAAGCGATTTGAAGATGAATGTCTAAAAGGGTTACTAGAATTGCTTGAATCAAAGAATTGAGACAAGGCGCAGTAGTAGAGATAGAAGAATTAAAGGTAGGATCGAGTTACAGGTCTCGTTAGAGAGGAAAAATCTGATTCCATGAAAGAATTCAGAGGGTAAAGCAGTTTTTCATAAAAGGTACTGAACTGAGGAATCCAAGGAATGTAGGTGAATTTATAAGCACGCAGGCTTCTCACACAAGAAAGACAAAGTCAACACAGTTGACAGATACAGCCGAAATAACAGAAACACGAAAGAACAATAAAAGTAAATAACGGCTATTTCCTACAGTTGTGAACTGCAACTTGGATCAACAATGGAGATGCCAAGACGGTTTTGCTGGTTGGGTCTCCGCACAAGAGCGAGGCACCACAATTATTTTCTCTCACGAGTGCTAAATAAATTTGTGAGAAAACCTCAAACATTACACAAACTTGAATTTAATTACAAACATAGTAAAATTCACGAGTGACGAAAAAATGTCTTTTCTAAATGGAAATGAATCATTTTTTGTAAATACTATTGATTACAAGAAGAGTTGAAGTCTTGAATGGTACTGTTCTGCTCTTGATCCTCTTCCTCCTCCTCTTGATCATCACTCAAAAACAAGTCCTTGCAAAGCTCTCCATAAAATCTAGAAACCAAACCAATAAAAACGGGATTCTCTAAATTGTTCCAGCAGTATAAAAGTTCTTCAACATCTATAAGATCGCACATTTTGCCTTCTTCTATAATCATCTCCACCAAATGACTCTCGAAACTCCTACAAGCGTCGTCGACGTCGTTGGAGCCACTACCACCACCACCCATAACATCTCTTTTATTCACACCACTGTTTCTCACATAAGCCGGTGTCAAAGGCGAAGGGAATAGCATCCGATCTTTTTCTCCAGTGCCACAAGTCACACTCGGCAGCTCTCCCACTTCGTCGCTCTCTTCCTCAGACGATGTCTGGTGATGATGCGTAGGCAAAGATTTGCTACGCCTACAAAGCACAACTGACAGTAGTCGGGACCTCTTACCATGGTTGCGTTTTCTAACCGTGATAGGTACGGGCGGACGGTTTTTTCGTCGAAAAAGTGCCAAGAATTTGCGGATTGGGTTCCTCCTATTGGAAACTCGAGGTCGGTTTCGACGAAATCTTGGTCGTCTTACGGAAATACGTTTTTTGAATCTGAAACGTTTGAAGAGTTTTTTCCCACTGCTTTGTTTCTTGAAAGTAGGGGTTGCTTTGAAACTGCGAGTACCGCAAGAAAATGAAGACCGTTTAATAAGCTTGGATTTGATAGAGCAGCATGACATGGATGAAGGTCTTTTAGTGAGCTTGGATTTCATAGAGCAACCACACGAAGGACCTGTAAACAATCTCATGATGATGAACAATTATGAGACTTTGGCTTTGATAATTAATGTTGTAATGATTGAGTACACTTAAGTTTTTCTTCTCTTTATATGAAGAATTATTATGTGACTTTGGTTTTGATATTAGAAGGTGTCAACATTCGAAACCAAAGAAGGAAATGGAGTTCACGTCTTGGAGACAAGTTATCACGATTAGGTAAGCTTGTGTAGAAGTGGTGGTTGCCCATGAAATATAGACTTTTTTGAATTTAAAAGACAAACAAATGGAGCTTATCATGATTTGGCCGGCACCACACGAACTATTCTCTAGGCTTTGTATTTTATCCTTTTTTTTTTTTTGGTACACGCCATAGGTCCAGAGCTGCTCGAACTGAACCTACCCCTACACAAACCCAGCCTAATCCCCATAATTTACACGAAATAGAAATGAGGTTTTATGAGATTTCCAAACTCTACAATGGTGACACGATCAACTGATCTCTAGTATAAGAATCAAGCTTCTGGCCAACTGGGATAACCATCGTACTGTTGATCAAGGCACTGTATATTAGATTAGAGTTTGTTTCTTCCTTTGGGTTTGTTTTTGACTGTGTGTACCTGTCTTGCCTATTTCCATGTGACAGAGTGGGAGAGGTGTAAGAAAAAGACCTTCGAATGAAATGGTCATTGAATGGGAAACGAAGACAACTGGAGAAGGTGAAAAGGCCATAGTTTGATAGTTATGAAACGTGCTTTGAGCCCCTGATAATTCTACCTCCTCTCTTTAGGGCCGAATGCCCAACATTATTGAGCTTAGTGAAAGAATGATAACCAAAAGCCCAACATTGTTGCACAAAATAAAGTGGGCTCAACTCGGCCCATTAGTTAAGAGAATTTCACTTTTCTTCTTGCTATCTAGGGGTGAGCAAAAGACCCAAAAACCGCCGGCCCAATCCGGCCCAACCGTATTTTGCGGGTTGGGTGTCCAATCCGCCAAAAGATGGTCCGGACGTGGATATTGATTATAGAAACCACTAAATTCAAGGTCGGTTGCGGTTGCAGTGCTCAAAAGTCCATGGACACCCGTACCCACTAGGGTTAAGGTTATTTAGAAAATTTAATAAAAACTCAGGGATTATTAGATATACTATGTCAGTGATTAATTCATTTATTTGTCTTCATTCTCTGGATTGCAGACGCGTTGGAAGTGCTCAAGGATGAAGAAGTAATCACTTTGAATTGACTTGTTTTTTTTCTTTGGCGTGGTATATACGGCACATAGTACTAACAGTAGGCTTTAGACTTCTAAAAATTTTGCACATTTAGATTGGGCGGTTGTAAAACATGTTTTTTGGAGTTGTTGTTTATGTTTTATTGTCACTTTTTTGTATATGAAGTTGTGATGTTGTACAAGAATTTGGGAAACCTTATTATGTATGTAGGTAGGTTGTTTCGGCAGTTTACATGTTTTACTATCTTCTTATAAGAATCAGTGGATCATCCACACCCAATCCGCGCATCCCTTGGATGCAAATCCGTCGGATGTTGGATTGTGTGCGGACGTGGAATTCAAAATCCGCCAAATATTGGGTGCGGGCCGGATAAGGCAAAAATCAGCCCAATCCGGTCCATGCTCACCCCTATTGCTATCATTTCAGATTTTTCACCATAAGATTTCGATCAGTCTATCTGATCCAGATTCCAGAAGTTAATGGTGAAATTCCCCAATATAATAAATACTTAATTGTTTAATAAGAAGTAGATTTACAGCCATTTTGCAGTTTTGGCCTTTGAAATCAGGAAAATATGAGGTATTCTCAACATAAACCTTAGACTGGCTAACAAACTTGGAGATAACATGAGCTACCTGGTTGTCATCTCTACTAACATAAACAATACACTATGATTATCTTGAGAAACAACAGTTGTGCTTAAGAATGGGATTTTTGCTGATATTTTAGTCTTGCTAAAAAAAAAATTGATCTAGCATTGCTAGAGTCGTGGTGGTGGTGGTCTTTGATGGAAATTCAGTGTTTGCCCTTTGAGTGATAAACTTCAAAGAAAACCACCACCAATATTAGTTGAATCAATGGCTTTAGCAGTGCTAGATCAAAAATGCTTCAGCATTGCTAGATAAAAATTCTTCTCCGGTCACTTCCTTTTCCATCAACAAGATTGTTTGTCCCCTTGCATTTTCCAAAGGCTTCTTCGTTATGAGATGTTAGTAGTAGTACGGAGTGAAGGTAAAAGAAGAGACACCATGCTTAAAGGAGTATGCATGTCTCCTTCGCCTAATACCAATGTCAACTCATTGGAACTCTTTCTCTTTTGTACTTTTGGTTAGTTAAGAACATGTACCAAGAATGCACACACACACGCCTAATTCCTAAACACAAGGCTTCAATAGACATAAACCCAATTTGATTGATGAAACAATGGTTCAGAAAATAATGACTATTTTTCGTGAATCCGAAACCTCTTGCGATCCACAAATCTCACAAAAATAAGATAGAGTAAGCTAGTTATGACAAAAATTGAAACTCTATTTTGTGCACACTAGCTCATTTTTTCACCACCACCCGTATAACGAATTTCGTCTCTCGTTACGTAGCTCCCAAAATTTACGATTGTGTGATTGTGCCCATATGGTCTTTTTGCTTTACGTCTTTACGTGGATATCCTATTATCTTCCTGCCGGAAATTTAGCTGGCTCATGGAAAGCTTATCTCCAAGGGAAGAAAAAAGAGCGAAAGAAATCATTTTTGGAAGTGATATTCTATTTAGAGCCATTTTCATCATAGATTTGGACTGAACAGGTCGTATCTATTGATGATCAGAACCACCGTGCGTCTCTGGATGTACAAAAGATTTTGAGTGAGCAGCGCAGCATATGCTAACGTGCCAGTGCCACCCCAACAAAAGTGGCTCAATCACCCATACGCATAACGTATTTCCCACTCCACGATGGGGAGGCACTCATTCATGAGCTGGATTTGAGTTCATTCTGACTAAACAAATGCGTACATGTACCTACCTTTTAAGTCAAACTTCCCCGATGCAGGCCCACTCGCTTAACGTGGGTAAACATCACCGATCATGTAACAAATGGGTTCATTAATTAAATACCTCTAGAAATCAACCCCAACAACATTATCCCTCACCCAAATCCCGGAGTAACAGATTACGTAAATGCCCTTACTATTAAAATTAGGTCACGGGAAAAAATCTGATACAGTTTCATTTTAATTTTTTTCTCTCTCTCTTCAATCTCTTCTTCTCTCTATGCGAAAACGGAAAACCAAATCTACACCGCCACTATTCCAGTATAACCTCCATTCCACCGCCTCCTTTAATTTTCGCCACCACCTTCATCAATACAAACACTCGTTCCAACACCAGCTCGTATACTTTCTTTAAATCCGCCACCACCACCTCCTAAAACAATCGATTTAGAGCCATCTTCACTTGATTCAACAACAAAAATAAAATATAGTGAAGAATGAATCGAGCATAGCAACATTAAATTCATTTCGATTTCAACTGGATTTGGCTTGAAGTACCTAAATCTTCATTGAAAATGAACATAAATCAAAGAATTTAATGTACGTACTCTATTTTGGGATAATTATACTGATGATTGATAATTATACTGATGATTTTTGAATGTTTTCTTTCATTTTTTTTTTGTAGAGAAATTGGTTAAAGAACAAGCTTCCGTCAAGACCGATCTTGAATTGGCGGTAACATATTTCTTCTTCTTCGTTTTTTTTCTCTTGAATATGATCTAAATATATTTAGTTACTGATCTGGTTCTTGATTGATTTAGTTCCCGATCTAATAGAACTACTAGATTTTAGGTTTAAAATTCGTCTGTTAATTTTGTTGTCTTGAATTTGAGATAATTAGTTCCCGATCTAATAAAGATTAAGTGTTACATACACCAGATTTTGCCTGCTTTGTACTTGTTTTAGGTTTAAAATTTGTCTGATCAAAAACAACAACAACAGGTGTGATTCAGTGAGGTTTTCAGTGAGCCAAGCTGAAAAACCAGATTTGGCTGGAAGAACCTCAAAAAGAGACCCATAAACTTGTGGACAAGAGCCATGTTTGTTTGGACTACAGACCAACTGGGAAAGTTGCCACAAGAATTTTGAACCAACTTTGCTAGTTGGCACCATAAATTCTAGCAGTTAGTTGAATAAGATGATTCTTGGAAGGACATTTTGGATAAACACTCGCTGCGCCATCAGAAACATACTACAAAAGCTAAGAAAAAGGCATAATGCTACAAAGAGCTGTATATATGTAAACGATTTGTTATAGTTGACTTTTTTACTAGAGATACATGTAGTTTGTATATCATTTGTTCAGTATTTTGTAAGAGATTTGTTGATTGTTAAGTGGTTTTGGAAATGTTAAATAGAAAATAAGTCCCCAAGGATAAACCAATCATCGATTGGTTACATGTTCGTTGTCAATTTCTTTAGGTTGTTAGTTCTCTATGTAATGTATTTATATTTCAACTTGTTCACTTGAATATGTAGCAAAT
Source organism: Papaver nudicaule (assembly GCA_023529015.1). Lineage (NCBI taxonomy): Eukaryota > Viridiplantae > Streptophyta > Magnoliopsida > Ranunculales > Papaveraceae > Papaver > Papaver nudicaule. Next base: position 20,491 of record JAJJMA010006373.1, read on the forward strand.
TGCTATGGTTTCCTCGTATATTTGGCTTGTTAATTGTTGTTTGTAAACTAGAGGATAGTGGCTTGTTAACTCTAGGACCAACTACCCAAGTTGGCACAACAAATCTGAGCCATCTTGTCAAGTTGGCACCTGAGTCTGGTGTCCAGGACCCTAACATGTCAGAATTTTTGAACCAACTGCTCAAGCTGACATAAGAAATCTGAGCCATCTTGGTAAGTTGGCACCATAAATCTGAGCCATCTTGGCAAGTTGGCACTAGAGTCTAGTGTCCACGAGCCTAACCTGGCAGAATTCCAGAAGATATCTGAGCCATCTTGGCAAGTTGGCACTAGAGTCTAGTGTCTACGAGCCAAGTTGGCACTAGAGTCTACTACCCAAGTTGGCATTTGAGTCTGGTGTCCAGGAGCCTAAACTGTCGGAATTATTAAACCAAATACTCAAGTTGGCACAAGAAATCTTGACATCTTGGTAAGTTGGCACCAGAAATCTGAGCCATCTAGGCAAGTTGGCATCATTATCTGGAGAAATCTTGACAAGTTTTTTCTTATAAGTTGTAGCATGTAAAATTTCATGTATGGTATTATTAACTACAAAACACAAAACATTCATAAAAATAGACTTACAACAACAAAATTTTAGTTGACCCTCAACTGATATATGTAAATTACCCTCATTACTTAATACATAACAAGTTCTTCCTTAATACATAAGGAGTTCAACAAAAAAAATTAAAACTTTTTCAAGTTCTTAATAACAATTTAGTTAAGTTCAAAAGTAATAATATTTTTTTTCATAGGAACATAGTCCTAAGGAATTTGAAGATGGCACCAAAATGGGAAGCCAACTAGCCAAGATGGCACCAGAAGATAGAGCCAACTTACCTAGTTGGTACCGAAATTGTCCTTTCATCGAGTGAACCTAGCGTCAGTCGAACACGCATCTTGCGACATGAAGTCAGATGTGCTACCATTGCACCACAGATTCAATATGTAGAGAAAAAGAAGGTACACCAATGACACACCAATGCCGAGCCCTAGCAATTGTTGACAAATATGAGCTCTTGGAACTTACTATTGGATCTGGGGCATCAACTTGCTTACACATGA
>JAJJMA010006375.1:7000-22568 GCA_023529015.1 Papaver nudicaule
AATCTCTATTACTTGGTTGTCAAGTTTAGGGTTTCCCTAACTTGTGGAACAAGTAATTGATTGCTTTATTCCATAGCAACCTATCTTATTGAGTGCTATAAAGAGGTGTCTATGGACAAATACCGCAAGCATCAAGCATACGTGAAAGTCCTTGGGAAGGTAGCGTAAATTCTTTTCACTTCGGTGAATGCTTGTTGTGGTATAGTCATCCTCTATAGGTTACAGCTCCTCTGGGAACTCTCTACGACTATAAAGACTTCTCTTGAGAGTTGGGAAGCACAGGTAGGAGATTGAAACCATATTTGGTTGAAATCGGATTAACCTGTAACCTTGGTAACCTGATCACGTTCTTGTCTATTTTAAAGTCCGTCTCTTCTGATATACGGCTATTCAAGAACTGATACGTTACTCAACAAGGTTGGAAAGGTAGCAATGCACGGCTGCACTCGGTGTTGTAAGACCTAGTTAGCTCCAGTTATACAAGTTTCTTAAGTGATTCTTCGTGTATAACTGAGGTAAATACAAATTGGGCATTGCTAACTTGGTTTGCGTGTCAGCCCCGATTTGTGAAGTAGATTCCCGTATGACCTGGATTTAACAATCCGAAGGAAGTCATCTTGTGTGTGGTAAACTGATAGAGGACAGTTACACCATACGTCACCAATTAGGTTGAAAAACCAGTATTGCTGACACAAGCCTTTGGCATCGGTCAAAGCAACTCCTAGGCCTGTAAAGGACGTCAGCTGGGGGAATCAAGTGCGTGACGATCTGTGGGGGATCTAGAGACGTAAGGAAGGCGACAGTAGCCAATTCGCTTGGAGGGATTGAGTTGGTCTCTGCTACATCCCAGTAGTCTTATAGTAGGCTAGTGTTTGTAGTCAGTTTGTACTGGGCGGTGTTGAATCTGGACGAGGTCCCGAGGTTTTTCTGCAAGGCAGTTTCCTCGTTAAAAAAATCTCTGGTGTCTTGTGTGCTTTTACTTTCCGCATTATATTTCTGATAGTATAATTAAAGCACCAAGTAGTACGTTATTGCCTAACTGTAGAGTTGACTCCAAAGTACTCTTTGTCGAGGTTTAACAACTCCAGTTATAAGTTTGGATATTGATTTTTGAGATCGTCCAGACTTAAACCATAGGACTCACGAGCCAAAACGAAAAGTTGGTAGTATTTCGGTACCCCTCCTTTTTCAGATACGTATAATCTCTGTACCCTTGATGACTAGAGTTATTAAGGCGGAATTCAAAAATAACAATAGACGAAAGATAGGTAGAACGTAGCACAAGGACAGAATTACGAAGAAATATATCTTCTCTAGATTATGAACAAGACAAAATTACAATTCTCTCTTTCACGCTCACAATCTGCTAAGCTTGCTTTTGCAATACAATGATTACCTCACAAACTTCTTCTCTAGATTAATTAGATGCCTTCGGTGTCCAAGCTATAAGCTAGGCACCTCTATATATAGTGGTTTGGGTTTCCCCAAAACCTCCTAGGAATCTATTTCCTAATCTAAGAATCCTTCTATATAAAGATTCCTTCTCTATATAGGAATCCTTTCCTAAATAGAGTTCTTCCCTCAATTAACTCGAGGTCAACTAAGTTCCTAAAGAGACTAGGATACACCTGTATCAGCTCATCACTAGGAGTAACCTATTCATAGAACCTAATGCATTCAAGTGAGTTATATCTAGAGAGCTTATTCTAGGTGCTCACATGAATAGAATCCTTGAAGAGAACTTATTCTTTTAGATGAATATAGGAGATAAACAGAGTAGATGAGCTTATATTTACTCTAGGGTTGCTAATATCGAGTGGATTGTAGAGAATTTGCTTTATATCAATTTGATTCTTGTTTCGTGGTCGAGAATGATTCCTTAATAATTGTTCCTCTCATAATTGAATACATCTTTTACAATTTTCAGAATTCTTGTTTTCGAAAGAACAACAAATTTGAACCATATAACAACTAGAACTCACACCCCCCCTGTGGATTCGAATTCGACTTACCTTGCTACTTCTTAATTGAATTTGTAAAGAGTCGAGAATATATTCTTGATAGGTTTGACACCTTATCAAAATTGGCGTCGCTGCCGGGGAGGCAGTGGTAGTTTGAAGTTGTTATTTATTTTATTCTTTCGTTATTTTTGCTTTTTGTTTCAAAATCAGATTATAACTTTCACTCAAGAATTTGATTTCAGGTGCAACCACTGGCTTCTGCAAGGGAATTAGTGGGAATTACAACTCGTTCGGGCAAGGTACTCAAGGATTCAGCGGAGGTCGTCTTGGCAGTCAACACACCGCTTCCTAGTTCTTCAACAAGTGATTTCTCAGATTCAGATACAGAAATGGACGCAAATGGCAATGTCATACCTCCACCGGAGAAGACTCTCAAGGAACATGCTTCTCCTAACTTGGACCAGCAACCTCTTTGCATTGAGTTGGATGGAACCATTGAGTTGGAGCCTCAACTCGTCCACTTCCTACTTAAGCTTAGTGGAATGGCGGGAGATGATCCAAATCGTCACTTGCAACGGTTCCAATATGTGGTTACAAGTATGAAGCAAGCGACCGTGAATACCGACAAAGCTTTGTTGGCAGCTTTTCCGTTCTCCTTGATTGATTCTACGGGAGAATGGTTATATTTCCTCACTCCGGGAAGTGTAACTACATGGACTGAGATGAAGAAATTGTTTCTTGAGAAGTACTTTCCAGCTTCAAAAGCAGCACGGATTCGGAAGGAGATTAGTGGAGTGAAGCAAATCACCGGTGAAACTCTCTATGAGTATTGGAAGAGGTACAAGCAATTGTTGGCTAGTTGTCCTCATCACCAACTAAGTGAGCAACTTATCATCCAGAATTTCTATGAAGGGTTGTTATCACATGATCGTACAATGATTGATGCCGCAAGTGGTGGAGCATTACTTGACAAAACCGTTGTAGTAGCAAAGACTTTGATTGAGAATATGACATCCAATTCTCAACAATTCTCCACCCGAGCCGATGTTACCGTGAAGAAGGTGAATGAAGTAAGTGAAGGGTCTTATATTGATCAACAAATGAATAGCATGGAGAGAATGATGCAACAAATGGCAGCAGTAATTCTTCCTTCACACAACAATGAGATGGAGCAAGCAAATGCGTTGTACCAAGAGCAACCAAGGCAGAAATATGATCCTTACTCCAACACATACAATCCGGGGTGGCGAGATCATCCAAATTTCAGTTATGCTAATCAACGTGCGGCGGCTCCTAATCCTTACAATCGACCAAGTGATTCTCAATTTCAACCAAGACCACAAGGCAGTCAAGAGCATGGTTCATCATTGGATGACAAGTTCAATCTTATGATGCAAGGTATGCAAGAAATCTCAAAGAATGTTCAAGGGTTCAATCAATTTCAACAAAAATCAGAGATGGCTATGAAGGAAGTTCAAAATCAAGTTAACCAACTAGCCAATGACATGAACTTGTTGAAAGCAAAGACAGCGGGTACTCTTCCTTCTCAAACAGTGGTGAATCCTAAGGAGAACGTCAATGTTGTGACGTTACGAAGTGGAAAACAAGTTGAGCAATCACCACCCAAGGTCCATAAAGCTATTGTGGAACCCAATGAAGAAGCGGATAGGGATACTACAACCCCAAAAAAGGCCGTATAACATCGAGTGCAGCCGTACGTTGTTTCTTTCAACCGTGTATGTAACGTATCAGTTCTTGAATGGCCTTATTGCAGAAGAGAAGGACCGTAGAATAGACAAGAACGTGATCAGGTAACCAAGGTTACAGGTTAATCTGATAAAAAACACAAAGGTACGTTATCGCGTGCCTGTGCTTCCCAACTCTCAAGAGAAGTCTTTATAGTCGTTAGGTAAATCCCACAGAGGAACTGCTACCTAATAGAGGATAACTACCATAACAAACTTACACCGGCGTGCAAAGAGTTTACGATCAATTCCACAGAGAAACTTCACGTATGCTTGATGCTTGTGGTTTTCGTTCTTTAAACCTTGATTTGAGATAAAGAAACAAATTTCTTAACCTACAAGTTAGCAAGTGCCCGTGTAAAACGGGCCCGTTACTTGACTTGCACACAAAGAAACCCTAAGTTAATCTCAATTGGAAATCTTTTAACATTTATTTGCCAAGTGGTTTGTTAGCTCTTAACCAGTTCAAGATAAAAATCCAATGACAATGAGAACACCTTTATCTTATTGACTCATTGAGATTCGTTAGATGGACCACAAAAGATATTTCGTGATAAACCAAGTCCAACTAAGAGATAAGAAGTTAGTTGTTTAACCCGGGTGAAAATCCACTTGGACGGTTCGTGAACCGTCCGTCTGAATTCCGGCCAAATGCATTGAATCTGTGGTTCACGTACATGTACGTGTACAAATCAACGTTTTGGGAATCGGAAGAAATTTTCGGAGCCACTGTTCACGAACCAGTTCATCAACCGCCGTCACTCAGATTAGGGTTTAATACGGATCCGCTGGAAGTTTTGGGCTGGGCCAGTACTTAGACGTGTGAGACGCCCTCAGCTATAATCCATGGACTCTGCTATAGAGTACCCCTTTAGATTCACCCAGATTCCTACATGTGATTTGCAAGCAAACCATTGCTACGGAAAATGTATTGAATCTATCTCATGCACCTTGTTACCTTAGTATGGTGGGAACACATATCAAGTCTTTACTTAGAAAAGAAATATTTTTTAGCGTCAATAAGCTCTTAACTAAGAAGTTAAACCTTGACTAAGAAAAGATTTCTTAGTTAATAGCATAATCACATTAGTCTTTATATGTGCTAAGAAGGATTCTGAAAAAGGAAGTTAAACCTTGACCAACGCATCCTTTATTACATTTAATAAAGTGTGTTTCATATATATATCTTGTTTTAGAAATCACATGTTTCCTGAATTACTTCCTTAAGAGTCTTATATAAGAACTCTTCTCGTGTTGGTTTCACATCCTGCAAAGATGTATCACAACACTAGGTCTGTCAAAACTAAAGATGACTCCTTCCATCATATTCATGTTCTTGATGAAGAAGACAAGGAAGGGACTTTTTCAATGGGATCTCAAATGAAAAGATTGAAAGAACATAATACGTGGGTTATAGAAACTGTAAAAAATCTAGATATTGATACTAAAAATGAGATTGCTAATCTTCGTCTCTTGCTTGGTAACCTTGCTGTTAAGCAAGATATGATCCTTGAACAACAAAACTTGCTGGTTAGGAATCAGAGAAAACTTGTTAGTCTTGGGTTACACAACAGGGATCTCGTTCGTACTGTTAATCGCAAGATAATAGTACTTATGTATGAGCACAATGATCAGGTTGTTAAGAAACTTAAAAAATATTGATGCAAACTTATGTGTTCATGAGCCATTTGAAGACATCAAAGAGCTTCAATCTAGAGACTCTGCTAAGGAGTAGTTTATTCTTTTTAATAGTTTTCTTCCATGTTTAGGAATTTGATTCTTAGACTTCTGTTAGGGAGAAAATCTTGCTTTAAAGTAGTGTTTTAATGTTTTATTGTTTCTTTGAAACTTTAGAGGAGTACACTTTTGATGATTCTTAGCTTAATTCCTTTGTGGGATTTCATGGTTTATTTGTGAAATTGGCTAAGAATAAGAATCAATGCATGAAACTTTTGTTTCGCTTGAATTCTTGTTATGTTTTTGGCTTGACTTTTCTTGTAAAATTCGCCAAAAATTTCGATAATTAGCTTGAGATTACTTTGTATTTTCGCTAATAAATCGACAATTTTTAGTTTTAAAAATCCTTAAGAGTTTACTAAAATCGGAAAAATCCTTGAAAAAGGTCGTCATGTGTCTTCTGTTTGTGGAATGATACATACATGGGGGAGAGTTCTTATTTGAACTTGCGCTTAATGGTAATATCTTTGTGGGGAGTGTGGTCGTAGAAATTAAGGAGAGTATTGTACCTGTTATCTCTCCTAGGTGATATGACTAAGTTAATCTTAGTGAAATCATCTTTTCGGTTGTGTTTGCCTAGGTCTTGATGAGGCTCTTGGAAATTCATGATGAATCCTTGGTTCTTTCTTGATTTTTCATATTTTGTGACAAAAATGGGGAGAAGATTTAGTATTGATCTTTGTGATCTACTATTTAGCATAAACTTTTCGAAGCAATGTTTAAGGAGAAGTGAGTTTAATTTGTGTTTCTACACAAAGAGAGATAATCTAAGACTAAGGGGGAGAACATATCGAATACCATAGTATCACTTTAGTTTCAGTACAATGAACTAAATTGTGTAGAAAATACTACTTGCAACGGATCGTCAACAATTGATCTGAAAGAACACATGCTGAACCAAGAGAAGAATACTTTGAGACACACAGATTCAAAGGCGTTGAAGATTCAAGAAATCAAGTGCATATTGAAGATTGGGGGGACATTGTTAGGGCACATGTCCAGTTGAACCCACCGACGTTGGTATGTCAAGTTTGTTGTCAAAGTTAGAAGTCCTCGTAGATTCCACGTTTCCACTCCATTTTCAATATTCAGGTTCTTCGATCCGAGTCTCAACATCCTAATCTAAACTTAGTCTGAAACTAACTTCAGTAGACTTAAATCAGTATGCACTTGACATACCAACTTTGACAACCAACTTGACATATCAACGTCGGTGGGTTCAACCGGACATAATGCCCTAACACATACTACAATCCATGTCATTAGACATCAAGGAATCACGTAGTATTGTGACTACTATATGAATCACAACCCTTCTTATAAAACCGATTTTGTCAAACCTGCATATAAACGTAAGCAACAAAACGATAGTCACCATATGTTGATGGTGGATTTTTGATATAGCAACAAAATTGTAAAATACTCCTTTGATCAGTGCAATACTGTCCAAATGAGTAATAAATGGTATATCACGAAAAACTCAATCATGCGTAACAGGTTGCATCATATTGGTCCCTGCATTGAAGGATTGAGTCAATATGTCGCATCATATTGGTCACAACAACGAAGAATTGAGCCAAAAATAGCATGTTGCATCATATGGGTCTCTGCAATTAAGTATTGAGCCCAGAATAACAGGTTGTATCATATTTGTCCCTGCAATTAAGGATTGAGTCCAGAATATCATGTTGCATCATATTGGTCTCTGCAATTAAGGATTGAGTCTGGAATATCAAGTTTCATCGTATTGGTCCATGTAGTTTATACATGTAGTCTACCTTGAGTAATTCCCAGCAGAATCTATATAAGCGTATACAACATGGTTTTATTATCTTAGGCTCAATGATCCATGATGAATAAATACTTGGCCAAAAGAGCATAATGGTAACAGACTGTGACGACTTTGATCTACAAAAAGTGCTCGAAAGTATGTCAGCTTTGGCTAATGCCTACATTTAGTCGCGCCAACATGGGTCGACGCAACTTCTCGGTCATGACAATGTCGATGGCCCATGGCAGCAGCAGTGCCAGCTATGGCCTGCGAAAAATGACCCAAGCAGCGCCAGCCTATAGCGTTGCAAATAATAGCCTGGTAGCGCCAGCCTATGGCGCTGCCCAATGCTGCAGCAGCAGGGCCAACCTAGTGCTAGCACTGCACCTAGTGCTAGCGCTGCACAAATGATGGCCCCACATCGTCAGCCTATGGTGCTGCCCAATATAGCAACACTAACCTAGTGCTGGCGTTGCACAAATGATGGCTCAGCAGCACCATTCTAGTGCCGGTACTGCACAGATTTGGTCCAGCAGCACCAGCTTGTGTCGCTGACTCAGCAGCACCAGCTTGTGTCGCTGACTAAAAATCCGACCTAAGCAGCGGTAGCCTTTGGCACTGCACTGAACCAAGCATAAGCAGCTGGTCATATTAGGCCTATGCAGCGCCAGCCTATGGCGCTAATGCTCTATATGCGTATACATGGTGTAGGGTCCCATACCACGCAATACGCATAACCTTGCTCCATAATTTTAGAACCGTATTTTTCGGCAGTGTCGTAAATTTGGGGGCAGTTTGGTAGCCGACAAAACGGGGACATTTTGGGAATTATTTTTTTCAAAAATGCTAATCTACCCTTGGACTGATTAACACTAATTTTTATAATTAACACTAATGATAATGATTAGCACTAATAATTTCGGCTTATAGATTTTTTTGTTTTTGGGTGAGAAATTTCTTGCGTTTTGGGGGAGAAGAAGGGAAAAATCTTGAGCTACACAGAAGCATTTTCGGCCTACACGATAATATGTTTCTCTGGGCCGAAAATACTATTTGAAAATGGCAGCTATGTTGCTAGTTTCGGCCTAGAGAAATAGTCTATCGTCTGGGCCGAAACAATTTCGGCTCATTCGAGAAAAAAAACGCCAATGAGCCGAAACAATTTCGGCTAATATACTCAAATTTAAATATGAGCCGAAAACAGTTCGGCTCATTCGTGTGTTAAAATTTCCAAGCCGAACATGGTTCGGCTCATAACCTTAAATTCCAATATAAGCCGAGCCTATTTCGGCTCATAACCTATTTCCAATATATGTTAAAATTTGCCCAAACTATGAGCCGAACCTGTTTCTGTAATCATTCACACTCATAGACACTGCAATCATTCACATAGTTCACATACACAATCACTAACGGTTCACATATATATACAAGTACTGAGACCCATTCGGAGACTCATTTCTCACTTTTGAATAGCTTGGCGAGCTTGGATCAACATCTATTGAAGCCAAGTAATCGGGCTTTTCTATTCCTGTTCCTGCAAATGTAGAAATGTAAACATCAAATATATGGTATAACAAACAAAACAGAAAGTATAAATAAGAACCATGACCAGCTACCCACCACCACATCCCCAACAACAAAGTAACAATTGTCAAAAATAACACATAGAAGGACAAATAAGCTACAATGACCATGATGGATCAAAGACCGGTGGGGAATAGATCATACAATGCATGAGAAAACCAACAACAAAAGGAGATCTAATATGCAGGAAATCATGTTGAGCCGTGAAATGAGTTCTGACTGAGTAAAAGAAAGGGGTGCCAAATTCATCATGCAATTAAAGATATGCTAACATGGTAATGGCAGTGACTGGTACTTCAAACAAACTATCTTCCACAGAGGCACAAACTTACCAAACATGCTAACATGGTAATGGCAAACCGAAAACTTCAGGCTATAAATGGACAACTCTTTACTTTTCTTCTTCTCAAAGAATTCTAGAAAAATGAAACAAACATCCCACCACACCACCAGGACCAACTACCCACCACCAACATACCCAACTATTCATCACCAATTAGTCAATTAAACACTAAATTGCAACAATTCAAACTCAATTAGTGAGGACCCAGTTTGAATTAAAGCCTATAGATAAGTAAATCCCAATTATCTCTTTCAATTGACACCACAAAAATCACTTGAATCATTCCAGAACCATCAATTTCTTATAGCAATCTCAAAATTAACTCATTGAAACAAAAACCCAGACTCTAAAAACATGAGATTCAACACCATTGTATACATGCAGCTGGGAATAAAGATATGTGCTCAATGTTCATTTTGTATCCCTTGTAATTTCTCATTCCCTGCAGTATTATCATGTTTAAGACAAACCCATATTCATGCACATAGCAGAACTCGAAATCAGTAAAAAAAAAACATTGATTGCATCTCGAATCTATGAATTGAAATAAAAGCTACCATGGACTTCTACTGTTGAATCATCACCTAAGAATACGATAAGAACTATAACATCAGCATAATAACAACAGAAAAACAAATAACAATTAGCAACAAAAAAACAATTAAATCCCTAAGTCAAATACAGATCCAATTTAGGTCAAAATTATATTTAGAAAAATATTTTTCAATAAACAGATCAAATAGGATATAAAAAGAACCCTAAAATCAAATCGAGATCGAAACCCTAATCAAATCAAAATCAAAATCAAAGAAACAAAGAGTTGTAGATCGCAATTTGATTTGCTGCGGTTGTTGTTGCTTGTTGTTGTTGTTGTTGTTGTTGCGGTTGTTGTTGCTGCTGTTGCTGAGAAAAATAAAGAAGAAGAAGCGGAAGAAGGAGAAGAAGAAGAAGAAGAAGAAGACCGAAGATATAAGAAGATAGAAGACTGAAGATAACCTAGAGAAGAGGAAGAAGAAGAAGAGAAGCAGAAGTCGTTGCTGCTGGTGAAGAAAGAAGAAGAAATAGAGACGATAGGTTTAGGGTTAAGCTTTTATTTAGGGCAATGGCAAATTAGTAAATAAAAGACAAAGGGTAACTATGTCTTTTCATGCTATTTTGTCATCTACCGAACTGCCCCAAAATTTTCTTTACTGCCGAAAATTACGGTTCTAATTTTAACTTATCTCCACCGAAAGTAGAAGTGGGTACGAGGGACATAAAATTGGATTTATAATATGCAAGAAATCTGTTCTCTCCTTCCGAAACGAGTTAGTTGGGTTGAGGGACCGTATTGGGCAACCTTTCTACCATATGAGCAACCATATATGATATGATCAAGTTCAACAAAAAATCTTGAGAGCCCAGTGTTCAAACACACGGTAGAAACGGTCTTAACTTGACACTGTGACAAAAAAAAAATTGCTCATGCTTACACGTTGACGGTCTAGCCTCACAATGGGCCATTTGGAAACACCTGGAGAGACAACCCGATGGAAATGGGCTGTTTTGGAATCCAGTCTAGGCTCAAGCAGTAGAATGGAGCAACGAATTAGGCATGTGAATGCGGATGGAGTTCACAATATTGTACCACTGAAAGGAAGTTACGCTGAAATCTGGCTCTGGTCGATTTGGGTTCGAGCAAAACTTTGCCAGCAAGTAGTTTACCAGTATGTGTATTACGTAGCAACTCTAGGAGTGTGAAAAGAAAGAGACTTGGGAAATGATAGTCATTGGATTCTCAATTATCCACCCCAATAATACAAAGGAAAATAGAATAAAATGAGAGTACTTTAGCAGTTTTGAACTTTGAACTGTTTTCGAGTTTGGAATCCAGATGCTTGACTAGACATTACCACCACTAGCTACTTTTGTTTTAACTAGTTAGCCTAGTTTGCTTTCAGACTTGTAGACACTCCATTTTTGTCAATGTTCAGCTTTCAGACTAGACATTTCTACTTCTAGACATATCATCAGTAATTTAATTCCACTAACTAAACCACTTTATTTTCTAACATTTTAACACTTCCTCCCTCTTTACAAGGAGACCCATTAAACACAAAATTGGTTAAAAGGACCATGAATTCTTTTTCCTTGATTTATAGGACTTCAAAAGATTGATACTTTTTAAAAAGACATGAAAACCAAAAATACTAATCTAAAAGACATGGTGGGCAAATGGCCCATTGTACAGTCAACAAAACTATTTGGAATTAAAAATATGCCCCTAATCAACCTATAAGCCAAAAGAAAGGAAGTTAGTTTACATAACTACATATAGAAGATACTTTACGTACCTATATATATACATTAAACAATGAACAGTGTATGACCCAAAAAAATCTGAAAAAATTAGTCGACAATCACCGACCATGTGACTAAATAAAATTCTTCAAGTAAATAGAACGATCACTTTTCTCATTTACTTTTGAGACTATGATTACATTGCCAGATAATCTCGTTATCCGTAGCTGAGCAAGAAAGCCTAACTCACTCGAAACTAAAAGCTAACACTACCATCCCAAACTGCAACTCATCGAACTTTCATTGTTTTTTTCATTAGGTAGGTACAAGTTTTAGGTTATGACTAATCGTGATCAGATCCATATATCACTAACACAAGCAATATAATACAGACACATACACCTTGATCTATTGCAATAAATTCTCCGTGCAGCTGTACATCTCTGCGTCAAATGTATTTACAAGCTCCACCACCTCAGGCGTGCTAACGAATCGAGCAAACCTACAAACACATGCACATGAGTTGATCCACTTTTTGAGCAAACACCGATGAACATTGTTTAATTCTTAAGATAAACAAGAAACAACTTCAACCAAAAAGAAGAACCTTTCCACAATCCCAAGCAAAAACTCACTAATTTAACCAATATAGCGTCAACCTTTACTCTCTAATAATGCACTCATGTGATGACTGTTGTCATAACCACATGTACCAAGGGTACAACTGTTGTCAGAACCACTTGTGGGATCAAAGATACAACTGATTACAGAAACACTTTTCCTAAGGGTACAACTGGTTAAAGAACACTTGTACCAGTGGTACAAATGGTTACGGAACCACTTGTACAATGGGTACAACTAGTTACGGAACCACTTGTACCAAGGGTACAACTGGTGTCATCAACAAATAAACCACTTTAGAGCCAATGAACCAATTAAACTCATACATAATCAAATAAAACCAGTTGTACCTAGTGTACATTTCCTAACAAAACCATATGTACATGTGTTACAGATAAAATTAATCAACTTCTAACCTTACATACCTAATCAACTTGAGCCAGTTGTACCTAGAGTACATGTTCAATTGAAACCAGTTGTACCTAGTGTACATGCCCAATTGAAACTAAAATTAAAATTCATAAGAAAACCTAATTCAAAACAAAATTCATGAATACAGTTCAATTAGGGTCCGATTGAACCCAAGTTTAAATATTGAGATAAAAATATCAAAATTCAATTAGTTGTATTTAGGTTTTAGAATACAAAATTTTTTCAAATTAAACCAATTTTACCCAATTCAATTCATGTACTAACACAAAATTAAAACAAAGCAAAATAAAATCGAAAACGGAAAATCAAAATTAGGGTTAGGAGACTTACAAATTATGTTGCTCATCTTGTTTTGGGGCGTTAGAAGTGTTAATGGTGGTGGCGAAGATGGTGGTATCGATAATGTTGTCGTGTTTTGTGGTGTTGTATTGATGATATTAATGGAGGAAAATGGTGTCGATGGTGGTAGTGGTGATTCGAATGGTGTAGAAATATACTAAAGAAAGATTCGGTCAATTGTGGTGGTGTTTGTTGTGTTGGAAATGGCGGAGAAGAGATGATGTTCGCGATGGTGGCGGTGGTGTTTGTCGTGATGGAGATATAAGGAGAAGATATACAGTGGATGGTGGTTGGAAGAAAGATAATTGTGGAGAAGAAGATAGATGGGAGAATATTCGTATCATTTAAAATGACGTGTCCAAATGTCTATTTCGCCCATGCCAATGTTTAGCCGTCCTGTAGGACCTGACTAGGTACGTTTGGGTCCTTATGACCCAATTTCTGCCCATTAAAGTCTCAGGAGGAGACCGAAATTCATTTCAGAGATGACCATCGTTGACATGCTGGTCCCCAGTCCCACACGGCCACACCCATTGATCAGGGATTGTTGCTCAACCAGTCTATCTTTGTTTGGCATGCTATTTTCTTTGTTCACTTCCAAACCCCTTGTTGCAAAAAAGACAAGGCCTTGTATACACCACCATCCAGTCGATCCAAGGCAGCATGCATGAATGCAACAAGTTTGAAGATTTATAAGATGATATATCACAAACTTTATATATATTCATCCATTCATTGATAGTTTCATACTACTACATTACAAAGTAGAAACACTTGACAAAAACAGCTAAAAATACATGAGCTGCGGACTACACATTTTTGCAGTCACTTCAGCCACTAAATTCAAACCCCCTCTTGCATCTTTTACTCAAGTAAAAAACAACTCCAAAAGTCCAAAAATTCACCCTAATCCATGAAAGAAGACCAATTCCCTTGTTTCCCTCTCTTTCCCACTCTTTTTTCACTTTCCCATCCCAATAAAACCCAAAAGAAAAGAATCTAAAGTAGTGGCGCCACTATTAAAAGAAAAACAAAAAACAGAGGCGGGAATTACTGTTCCTTTTCTTCTAGGGTTTTACAAACTTAGACTCGGAAGTTTTTACCAGAGAAAGTTTGACCAAACTGCCAATTCGCTGGTGCAATGTTGTATGAAGCAGAAGAACGACCATCACTGGAAGTAACACGAAATGACAAAGATTGCCCCACTAATACTGCATTTGATTGCCAATTTTGTCCCCAGTTTCTACTCATTGGCATCCAATCGGTCTTTGACCCTTTAACAAGCACGCGTACTATATCTCCTGCTCCAGCGACGTTAGTCACCAGAACCAAATTGAAGTACCGGAACCCGTTGATAGTAAACCTTATTCCTCCACTCTTTCGGCACGGGACCCTGCAAAGAAAAACAAACAAAAAACGTTAAATTCGTTCCATTGATTTTCTTTTCCAAATCGTAACAGAAGTCTGTAAGCAACTCTCTGCAAAATTGTAACGACTAAACACTTTGTGCACGCGGAAACGCGTCATTATAATGGCGATTTAAGGTTGGTCTCACCTAGTTAATGACTATAGTACCCCTAATTTATTACTGTATTTATATCTTTGGTCAAAGAATGGCAGAATTCTACCGGTACCAGACGAGCAGAAAAGACATTTCTGACAGCTTTATTTAAGAGAAGAAATAGTACCGGCGGTAAGCAACGGGGACGATTCCGGCGCGGTATTCGGCGATTTTGAGAAACACAGGCATGGCGAGATCAAAATGAGGGCGAGGAGGATTACACCAACCACCATTGTCACTAGCTTGTGCAAAATTAGGTGGACAGAAATTGGTCGCTGTAATTAAAATGGAAGGACTACCAGAATGACACCATTTAGGATCATCAGCGCACTTGAGCTCAAAACAAGCACCGCAACTTAAACCACTGTTGAATAAAGCAGTACTTAATGCTGCTGTGTTTACACCATAGCCTTGGCTGTATAAGTTCCCGTACCCACATGCTCCACCTGAAACAAAATCATCAGAGAAAAAGTTAGCAGAGCTTTAGAGTTAAGTGGATTCTTGAAGAATCAGTGATAGTTTAGCAGTGGGTTTGTTGAATTTGTGGAAATTCTTAAAGTGGGACGGATAAAAATGCGGGATATGGGTTTCATCTTACTAACACCACGGCTCTAACAAACAGTGGAAAACAGAGTACATGTTAAGGACACAAAACAGGGGAAGTGTCAAATGCAGGACAGGAAAATGAAAAACAGAGTAGAGAGATTTAAAGTTCGGCGTATACCCATGGTTCCAGAGGCATCACTTCCACCATAGAAAGTTGCATGAGCATTTTGCCAATCACCACCTGTATAAACTCCAGGGATTTTGGCATCAACGTTTACAATTAGCACCAGTAGTAGTGTCAAAAATGGGATGAGAGAAAGAATGTTACTGAGAACTCTCTGAATGGCCATTTTGTATAACTAAAAAAAGCTACGACCAAAGAGAGAGATGGAGAAGAAGAGTTAACTGGTGAAGGGAGAAGGAGTGAAGGAGGTGGAGTACTTATTGTGATAAACGAGGAAGAGGAAGAGGCAGGGGATGGATGGAGATTTGTGATGACGTGTCACGGAATAGGGTTGGACCAAAATTATGACACCGTAATTAATGCTAGTGTGCCGGTACTTTTTCTTTCCCTATTCTCTTTACCTTTCCTCTGTTTGCTTAAATCAATCTCTGCTTCCATTTTGACTTTACATAGTTCCCATT
>JAJJMA010006395.1:0-10107 GCA_023529015.1 Papaver nudicaule
TGCTTACAAAAGAAATTGCTTTCTTATACTAGGTGTTTCATGTGCTTTCCCTCCACTGGGGTTTTTAACCTCTGGCCTTCGAGGTTGATCAAGCTATAAGTATCGTTGTCAAGTTGCCTTTCGATGACAAATGGTCCTGCCCAGAAGGGTTCTTGCTGGATGTTCTTGCCTTCGCTAGACTCGCCTAATTGTTCGTTCGGAGTCTGGAGACTGCTTGCTGCCACGAGGAACTGTTCTCGGTTCTCGAGATGCTGGCTTTCTTCGCTGCTGTCTTGCTTCACGCCTAACATCCCAGCTTCGGTGTCAGCTATGATTTTTTCTATGCTTTCGTCCGATATCCTTGGGTACTTAGCTTGCCCCGAACATTCCTCACTACCTTCTTTTGCCTGAATATCTATTTCGTGGCAGGCACGAGCCTCGATAGGGTCACCTGGGATTTCCGCAATACCTCTTGGGGTTGGAAACCTGATTCTCTGGTGCAAGGTGGATGCGACACCCATAATACTGTGCAACCATGGCCTTCCCACGATAGCGTTATAAGGAGAGTCTATGTCCACCACACAGAATAGAGTTGGCTGCTTTTGACTTCCAGCATGAATTGTGATCATTAGCTCTCCCCGAGGAGTTGATGGTTTTCCGTTGAAACCGAATATGTTGTATGTTGAGGGCACCAAGGTAGCTTTCTTTCCCTTCATCTTGTCATATGTTTGCCCAAAAAGTATGTCTACAGAACTCCCAGGGTCCACCAGTATTTTAGGCATAGCTATCTTTCCCATTCGAAGGGTGATGACCAAAGGGTCATTGTGCGCTCTTCCCTCATTGGGGATGTCTGCTGCCGAAAAGAACACGGGCTGCTTCTGCCACTCCTCTAGACGATTCTTTGTTACTACACTAAATATTTCTTTGCCCTCAAAGTCCCTTTTATGGATGCGACCTGTCTGGATCCCTTCTAGACCCTTTGTATGAACAATGGAATTGCAAGCTCCGAATCTTGGTATATCCCTGTCGATTATAATCACGTAAGCTTCGTGCTTTGGCTTCTCCTTAAGTTGTGGTTGATTTGGGGGTGGTTTAGGTAG
Organism: Papaver nudicaule; assembly: GCA_023529015.1. Taxonomy (NCBI): domain Eukaryota; kingdom Viridiplantae; phylum Streptophyta; class Magnoliopsida; order Ranunculales; family Papaveraceae; genus Papaver; species Papaver nudicaule. The sequence goes on from JAJJMA010006395.1 coordinate 1,080, forward strand.
CTCCAGAAGATGTTTGAATTGCTCTCTGGCTATAAAGAAATAAATCTGATCCTGCGCCGTAACGCAGTCCTCGGTGGTATGTCCGTAAAACTTGTGGAATTGACAATATTCTCTTGAATTTTTCGTATGCTTCGGTTGGTTTCCCCTACTTCGGGGATATCTTATCTCGCTGGCAAATTCGGACTGCTCGATGATCCGAAGAGCATCTTCGATGGGCACACAGAGCTTTGGAAGTTTCCTATCGTGAAATGCAGGAAATCCTGGTTTAACCGTCCCGAATTTTCTGTTTCCTTGTCCTTGTTGGCTACTGTTTCCTTCGAACTCTCCCCGAGGGTTGTTTCCTCGGTTATCATTGTACTTTCTGTTATCATGGTACTTGCCGTCACCGAATTTGCCTTCGTTCCCATAGCGACCGTTATCATCTTGTCTTCCTCGCTTCGACGGGTCCCCGAATTGAGTGTTCATTGCTTGTCCTCGCTCTTCAAGCGATAAGTTGTTTATTGAGTGGACCTGCTTTAAGATTGTCTCCTTATCCAGGGCTGCTTGTTCTTTGATTTCCTCCAAGGTAATTCGCTCCTTTTGGTACTTGCGGAGATCTTGTAGCGTCTCGAGGTTCTTTGAGAAAAGTCTATCATACAGAGGGTGATCTTTATCCAGAGCGTTGAGGAATGCTCGTACTTTGTCCTTTTCCGTAGCTCCATTTCCCACCTCTACACACTGTTCAGTCCATCGGCTCGTCAGACTTTTGGTTGACTCTCCTGGGCGTACCCGAATGCTGAATAGTTTCTCCACCCCAGGCTTGGAGGAGTTGTTGTATAGGAAGTGCAGTATAAAACCTTTGGACAACTCCTCGAAGGATGAGATCGAGCTGGCTGCGAGGTTATCATACCAAGCGAGAGCTTCTCCTTTCAAGCTAGAGGGGAAGTACTTGCAGAGCACTTCATCTCTATTAGCGTAAGCCAGAAAGACTCGGAGATACATTTTAATATGCACGGTGGGGTCTCCAGAACCATCAAAAATGGAGGTGAAGGTGGGCATCGTGCACTTTACTGGAATTGCCAATGAAAGGATTTCTGGACTTAGCGGAGAACGGTTGACATCATTCATGGCTTGTGTGAGTTTGATCATGTCGCTTGATTGAATTCGATTGTCAAAAAGCTCTGCTCGGAGTGCCTTAATCTGATCCAACATCACTTGCTGTAAGGCCTTTGCCTCGGAATCCTTCTTCGTTGGATTTCCTTCGCTGAATATCTGGATGCTTGCTTTCGTATACGCTGGAGGCTCGGTCTTTTTGCTAGATACCGTGATTCCTTGTCCTTTGCTGGCGCCTTTAGTCTTGATGTGTGTTTTGGATACAGAGGGTTCCTTTTGCTGAGACATGTTGTTTGGACGAGAGTGCCCTTCGCTGCCTCCTCGATAGTTGGATGCTGATTTTTCTGCCACCTTTTTGTTTGCTTGGGCCAACTGCTTCTTTAGCCTTTTTATTTTCCTATTTTTCAAGATTAACTTTCTAAAGCGTGCAACTCTTGCCGTACTTTCTTCGGTAGGCTGGTGCTCGGGCGTATCATTGTCGGGATCGGATGCTTCGTCCTCTTCTTCTTCGTTTTCCCCATTTTCTTCTTGTATTTGTTGTTGTGGTCGTTCTTCAGCCTCTGGGAATCCCTCTCCCTCGGGGCCTAAGTCCTCTATCAATACTTCGTCCTCATTTACGGTTTCTCGGTGCTGGACTGTGCTAGCCGCTACCTCGGGAGATAACCCTTTACTTGTCGAAAATCTGGTGTAATGCTGTCTTGAGGATCCAGTCCCCTGCTTCGAAGATCCTACTCGCTGCTTCGGAGCCTGATCAGATTTTGAAGCCATCCTGATTGTGACCTGTCAGAAAACAAAAAACCCGTGAGGTCCAAGGCGGCTGGCGCAGTGTACTTTGTCGGCCATGTAAGTCTGTACACTGCAACAGATTTTTTCAGATGAATTTTAATATAAGTCGTATTTGCCCTTTTTAGATATATCCCTAACTGCTTATTTTGTCTTTTAGCTCAAATCATCTTCCTCATCGGCTTCTTTTTATGGAGTTTTATTTCCAAATATAGCGTGAATTTTGAAAACCCTAAAATGAATTTACAGATATACCTAGGGCTAGATTCCATTGTTTGAACGTTTAAGACGAGAATAAACTACCCCTTTTGGAAATCGACTTCATCACACCAAGGTTTTGAAACTCTTTAATGGATGACCTTATCACCTGATGCTGTGCTTCCAAAAAAAAAAACTAATCATTCTAAAGCTTTTAAGGTTCTTTAGATGTTTAAGGTGTAGGAGCTTCTTTTGTGAAAAACAAACTTTTGATAATCTTTTTTGAAAAGACAAGAAATTATGCTAAAAATTTGAAAACCCGAAAAATCACAGGCAAACCCTAAGTTGTTTTAATCATTCCCTGTTTCTAGCGCCAAACTGTACGAGTAGAAAATCTGCATAGGTTCATAAGGTACCATATCCATCAAATCTACTCATACATACAATAACTTTAAACGAGATTTAATGGTGCGCGGACCATAAGAACGATACCGAAGATAACAGAATAGTAATCAAAGGCTAAATGTATTAAAGCAAAGGCTAATATGTATAAAGATTTGTATGTATTTCAATGTTGTGATTACATGGAATATAACCCTAAGGAACCAGAGGAGATACAGACCTAATCCCACTCTTGCCGCTTAGGTTCTACCCAAAAAGAATCCAACCCTTACAAAGTTTTCCAAGCTCGCCTTATATAGGCCGAGCTTGGGTGGTTTACAGCTAATAAAGACAAGGGACTCAATCTTGGTGGTGTCAGTCCTTGTCGAGTAAGGCGGTTTATTCGGTGGCGCTCCGAAGTTGGTTCTGGGGCTTCGGTCCTTTGGTGCGGTACGAATCCTTTTCTTCCGAGTCTTCACTTCGTTCGCGTATGGCTTCTCTTCCTCTTTGGTCTAGTCCGAGGCTTCGTTGCCGATCCTCTCGGTGTGGTTAGGCTTCTTCGATGCGAGACACGTGTCCCGAGGGGTTTTACCCTCCACAGTTTGCCTCTTTTCTTTCCTTGCATCGGAAATGCGAGGAGAGAAAATTTTTCCTTTTGCCACCTCCTTGTTAACTATTCCCACTATTTGCCAGGTGCGATTTTTTCGAAACGTTCTCCTAAGTTTAGGGCTTTCCACCTTCTGACTGGTAGCGCCGGTTTCTCTCACTATTTAAGTTTCGTTTCTCCCTCTAAAAATTTCTTTGACCTTTCGTTTTCATCTTTCTTGGCGCCGGCGGTCTTCTTCCGTGAAACTTTCTTCAACTTGTGTCTTCATATCAGGCGATCCATCCGTTCTTTTCTTTTTGACCCATTGTTTTAATCGACTTTTTCTTTCATAAAGTTAATTTCTTTGGGATATTCCCTTCCTCCCTCTTTCTATTTTGAGTTGCCTCTGCTATTTCCGTCCGCCGGCGATATTACTTTTTCCTGTCAACTTCTTCCTTTCTATGTCGACTCTTTCTATGATTGAAGCTCTTTCTTTAAGGCTAAATGGTATGGATTTTAGTGAAAGGGGCTTTCAGCTTGAGTCCGTTGATTCTCCCAGATTGACTCCAGAACTGGTCGAGAAATATCAATGCAGCGAGGACAAACTCTTGGTGACGTTCCATCAAATGTCCGCAGGGTTGATTCTTCCTCTTTACAAGCCTTCGAATCCTTTGTTTCTTCAGATCCTTTGCTCTCTTCCTAAACCTCGAGGTGTGATTCAACTCACTTGCAGCTCTATCTTTCTCATCAATCAGTGGGTTCTTCAGTCTGAGAATAATTCCCCTCCCGGATCCACAGCGAAGTACTATTTTACTGCCAAGAACTTCTTTAAACACTACGAGCCCTTTTTAACCCTAGACAACGAGATAGCTCCTTGGGGAGTTAGCTTTCGGACTGTCGAAGGCAGCAGAAACATTCTCCCCGAGTCTTTGAAATACTCCATGGACGAAGACTGGTACTCGGAACCTGTACTCCTCAAAGGTCCCATACTCCGAGGCTGGAGGGACTCTGGCCGATTCCTTGCTCGGACTGAGTTCGAGGTAGGTCATGAGTTTAAGACTCGACACTTGTTTTCCATTCATTTTTCTGACGAGGATAAAGGGTTATCTCGCTCATTTTCGGGAAAGGGCAAGGGTGTCATCGCGGAGCCCTCGGGCAGCCTAAAGCGTTCTCGGTCTGATGAGGAGACTATGCAGCAGGTAACAAATACTTTCTTTTTGTTCATTTCTGAAGTATTCATACTTGCCTCTGTTTGTTTCCTGAGAAAGACGGATCCTTATCTGCAGGGACTGCCTTTAGGTGCCCTAAGCCTCAGTCGTGGTCTGATGAATTTTAACTATAGGGGAAATCCCGGAGTTTCACGGCCGCTGAAAAAATCTGTTTTACAAACAATTCTGAAAGGGGTTCAAACTGGTTGTCGCCAGGCTGCTACAGTACCTCTGAAGGAGACGACGAGTGCTGGTAAGGAAATATCGGCATCGAAGGCTACTGAAATGGTTATCAAGGAGGTGTATGCCACGAGTCCTCAAATTACCTCGCCTTCTATTACCAATGGTGCCACTTCCTCGGCTATAGTAGTTCCTACAGCTGCGAGGGCGAGTGCTTCTTCTGACTTTGTTCTTTCAACTTCTTCCACACCGAGAGTTGCCCTTGGTGCTTCTGCCTCAGCGATGGTAATTTCCACGAATGCTATTGGTGAGCCTTCTACTCTTGCGTCAGAGAAAATTGTTACTCCAGCGGACCTCCTTATTCCTCAAGAGGATGGTTCATATGTTAAGATGGATTCTTCTAAGGAACTCGTTGCCAGCTTTCCACAAAGTTCGAGGTTTCCGCCTGCTCCGAGTTATGCTTGTAGATATAGGCAATCTTATACTGCCGAGAGGTTTAAGGAGGTCTTGTTTGAAAATTATAACCCTAGCGAATTTACTGCCGAGGTTTCAGCTCGTTTTGAAGCCTATGCCTCGGATCCCGCAGAGCAGCCTTTAGATCCGGATTTCTGCAAGAAGCTAGGTGATGTCTTTGGTGGTGACTGTCCCAGGGTCGACTATAATTTTCGTCATCCTCCCTTGTCCTATGAAGAGAGTTTGTCAATTCTCCAAGCGGTGAGTTGTGCTTTTTGTTAGGACATTGTCCGGTCAAACCCACTAGCGTTGGTATGTCAAGCTAGTTGTCAGTTTTAGGTGTCAAAACACAATTCTTGATTTAGCCTACTCAAGGTTTACTTCGGGTTAGGATAGAGGTAGTAGAGTTTAAAGTCGATCTCCACCCTTTGAAGATGAAGATGAAGAACACACGAAGACATCATCAAGGACTTCATCAACAAAGGTTAGTAAAGATTGAATTTTCCTTGAACTCTTGTTATTCTTATCTCTATCTATCGAAGTAATGAACTCACTATGTGGAACAATGCTTATGACGGTGAAATTACATCATTGTATATTAACCCGAGGAGATTTGGTCCATATGATCATAGTGAGGGCAACCTTTGACCTTTGAGTAGGTCTCCATGTTATAGTGAATGGAAATACGAATTCAACGCTTCAAGAATCACTTCATTCCGTTGTAAAACGAAGAAGTTATGAGTGATTCATTGAAACTGAAAAGCGTGGCTAAAAGCTGAATTCGGGAAAGGGAGTAGGAAGCTTCTGGAATCTTCTGGAACTTTCGGGAACACTTTTCAAAAGTGTTGGGGTTCGCGAACCGCCACCTCGGGATTTACGATTAGGGTTTCCTGTCGTGTTTCTGAGGTCTATCTCCTGGCTACGATGGTCCACCTTCACACCTGTATTGTGGTCCGTCCTGATTAGAGTTTTTCTACATTATCTTTCTTAAGAGATAAGTTTTGTAGAATATCTTCTAGTCAAAGGATAAGGTTATCCTTTCACAATTGTTATGAAACCAAAACTCTTAAATGAGGTAGTTATAATCTATCAAACTCTTGTTAGATAAACACTACTTGGTTTCTACAATAGAAAGGAGACTAGATTCATTGTGTGCAAGTTAAGTAACGGGGCGTGTTTACACGGTCACTAGCTAACTTGTTGCACAAGGAGTCTTAGCTTTATCCTTAAGCAACCATCATTATAAATAAGCATACATGTAGCATAACAAATCATCCCTGCTGGTGTGTGTGCTACATAAGGTTGTTCTCCGCTATTTCTGTTCTTCACGAACAAGGTGAGAATTACAAAAGACTTTACTTAGGGATTGTAAAGCCAAGTTTAACAATCTTTCTTCTTTAGATAGTTCTGAACTTGTATCATCCAGGTAGACCATCATAATCCTTGTCTATTCTATGGTCCTTCTCTTCTGCAATAAGGCCATTCAAGGATTATAGGTTGTAAAACCAGGATTGATAGATTCGATCTATATTGTATATCAACTTAGGTTGTTTTACATATAGGTTAGAGATTCTGCAAGATATCTCTAGGTTCTCTAGTTGTTCTTGCAAGAATACAATTAGGTCGTCACGGTTCTCGTGCAAACCCTAATTGTGTGTTTTTGATACCTGACCTTGTGAACGGTTCCTCAAAGAACGAAACAAGTTTTCCAAAACCTTGATTATATCTAAAGGGAAAATTGTTCTTTACGTATTCTCAGTCGAAAGACGGTTTGAGTACGAAAAGCCTTTGACAGCGGTCAAAGCAACTCCTAGGCCTGTAACGGACGTCAGCTAGGGGAATCAAGTGCGTGACGATCTTTGGGGGATCCAGAGATGTAAGGAGTACAACAGTAGCTGATTCGCTTGGAGGGTGGAATCGGTCTCTTCTACATTCCAATCCGAAGTCTGATAGTAGGTTAGTGCTTGTAGACAGTTAATACTGTGTGGTGTTCAAACTGGACGAGGTCCCGGGGTTTTTCTGCTGGATTGCAGTTTCCTCGTTAACAAAACTTCTGGTGTCTTGTGTGCTTTACCTTCCGCATTTATATCTCTGATTATATATTAAAGCGACACAAGTCGTACGTTATTCATATCCTGACGTTGATTCCAAATCTTGAATAAAGATTTACAGAGACTTGTCTTTGTAGGAATTGATCACTTGTGATCACAACTCAGGTTATACAGATTTGGATATTGAAATTCAATTTGTCCATATCTGACCATAAGTCTCACGAGCCAAAATGAAAAGTTGGTAGTATTTCGGTACCCCTGCTTTTTCACTTTTATTGCCCATGCCGATGCCGCCGGATCATTCTGTTTACTTAGTCTTTGCTACTTTTTGCTAGGGCGAATACCATGCCTCTGGTCTCTTGGCTCATAACTTTGATCAGGCTGGTGAGGCTGAGTATCATGAGCGAGAGTTTTATCGGATGCAAGAGGAGCTGGCTCGGGAGAAAGTTCGTGGTGCTGAGGCAAAAAAACAATCGATATGTAAGTCCCTTGATTCTTTTGTTATTTTTGGGTACATCTGTTTTGCAGCGTTGCTAAGAACAGATTTGCTGCTTGCTTTTTGAAAAGGCGAGCTGGAAGAGCTCGAGAGAAAACTTCAAGAGGACAGATTGGCCATTGATCGACTTCGAGATGGTCGACAATCGTCTCCAATTACCTCAAGTAGCGAGGGCTATCAGAGTGATAGTAATAGGTTACTGGAAGAAAGGGACAGGGCTTTAGAGGATGTGGATTATTATAGAGCGAGAAAACAAGAAGCCGAAAGTCTTTTCGTAGAAGAGAGAAAAAGAGGGGATCAAGCCGAGCGCCTTCTCGAGGAGATTAGAAATAAAAACACGTTGTTGTCCCGAGAGAATCATTTTTTCCAACTAGATGTGACTCGACTGACGCGAGAGCGAGACGCAGCTCGCTCGGAGAGGTCGGTCAATGCCTCTGGTAGGGTTCTAATTGAAAGGTTAGAGGAGAACATCAGATATTTGAAGGTGCAGCTGTCTACACAAAAGAATGTTAATAAGGACTTGGTTACTAAAAATGATCTTCTAAAAAGGAGTTGTAATGATATATGCCGAGAACATGCTTTGGTAAACAAGTCAAATGTCCAGACTGCTGCTCTTGTTGATGAGTACCGAATAGAATTAGCCAAGAGTGGGGCCATTGCTTCTGAGGATGTTAGAAAGAATGCCTCGGTGCCCCGCTTTACTAATCAACACGAGGTTGCTGAATATGTGGTATTTAAAGAAAGTAGGGAACTAACCCAAATTTCCTTTGCTTTTTGCTTCCTTCGTATCCTTAGTTGAGTTTTGTCGTCCTATTATTCTTATGTTTTGTGTTTCGTGTTTTCAGGCATCGAAGCTAATTTGAAGAAGCAGGTTGCCGATGCCGAGGCAGCGAGGGACGATGCCTCAAGTCAGCTGGTGACTGAATCTGAACGGAAGTTGGAGGCTGAAAGCAGGGTTAGGCAGTTGACTCAAGAACTATTCGAAGAACGCCAGCGTCGCTCTGCTGATTCGGCTAGGTTTTCTCAAGAACTTGAGCTTGAACGCAAGCGTCGTTCCGAAGAAGTGACAAATCATGCTGAATTGCTATCCAAGGAACGGGAGCTTCGCCTTGAATGTCAGGCAAATGTAAGGAGCATGGTGACCGGCTTTGCCCTTGTGCACCACGAGTTAAGACATGGTCAAGCTGTAGAAGAACTTCTTACTCGATCTGCTTTAACTACTGCCTTTGCTACCAGCATGGCCTGCCGAAAGCGTGGTCGTTCCCTTTTCAGAACCATCGGTGTCGAACCTCTTACTAATGGCCCTATTGGTGCACACGACTCGGATGTTGTATCTCCTATTGATGAGTATCTACTCCCTCAGGAGGTTTATGTGGCCTTAGCTAGAGATGAGCTTCGGAAAAGGGGATTACTGGAAAAGTTTTTGAAGGAGTCTAGTGGTGGTAATGACGATGATGATGCTAAGGGTAGTGATTCAGGGAATCTTGGTGATGCTGCCGAAGGTTCCCATGATGGCCCGGGTGAATCCGTTCATGATCCCGAAGGTGGTCCTCGTGATGGTGCCGATTGATCAAAAGATGGCTTATAGCCTTTATCTTGT
>JAJJMA010006412.1:0-10278 GCA_023529015.1 Papaver nudicaule
CGAAAGTACCCAGAGACGGTACATTGTTTTTCCAGGTAAAAACAGTTACGACCCTTTATAGAAGAATTTGTCATTGTTTACTTGGATGATATAGCAGAACTTGGGAGGAACATCTGCTTCACGTTGAGAAGGTATTTCAAGTATTACATAAAGGACATCTGAAGTTGAATGAAAAGAAGTGTAAGTTTGGGAAGGAACAGTTGGTATGTCTTGGTTTCATTGTTGGTGGTGGGAAACGTAAGATTGATTCAAAGAAGGTTGAGGTGATCACTAATTGGCCAAGACCTAGCACAGTGACTGAAATCAGGAGTTTCTTGGGAGCTTGCACATACTTGCGCAAGTTCATTAGGCATTTTTCTACCATTGTTGGGCCACTACATGGTATGACAGGGTCTAAGGAAAAGTTTGATTAGCTGCAGGCCCAAGAAGACGCTTTTCAGTTACTTAAGAAGAAGATTTCAAAAGCACCGGTATTAGCTTTGCCTAATTTACAGCGTACTTTTGAAGTTGAGTCGGACGATTCTAATTATGCATTGGGAGGAGTATTGTTACAAGATGGTAAACCAGTGGAGTACCATTCAGAATTGTTCTCGGGTGCTATTAAGAACTATCCACCTTACGACATGGAATTTTATGCCATGTATCAATGTGTTAAACATTGGAGAGTATATCTCTTAGGTAAATCAGTGGTAGTGCACTCAGATCACAAACCGTTGGAGTATCTACATGCACAAACCAAGTTACAACAAGCTCGACACAGGAAGTGGATGTCCTACTTGATGGCATTCCATATAGTCATCAAATACAAGAAGGGAGTTACAAAGAAGTTGGACGATATGTTGTCAAGACCACCAGTTAGTTTATTGGTGGCTATGCGAATTCAACCAATTGTTCCTCAAGAGTATGCGGAGTCATACGCATCCAAAAAAGACTTCATGAATGTGTTAGAGAAAGTGAAAGGTGGTTTGAAAGGTGAGTATGAACTTCGAGATGGGTTATTATACAAAGGTCAGTTATTATGCATTCTGGAAGATGGGTATCGATTGAAATGGTTGAGAGAAGCACATACATCTCGAGTTGCTGGACACTTTGGGATGAATAAAACGCTACTCAACCTACGGTGTTATGTATTTTGGCCAAAGATGCAAGATGATGTGGCCAAGCTTGTTCGAGGTTGTAAGTTGTGTTGCACATCTAAACCCTCAAATAGGAAACATGGGTTATATCTACCATTACCGGTACCATCGAGGCCTTGGTAGAGTATTTCTATGGTTTTTCATGGTGGATTACCAAAAACCAAGTGTGGTCATGATTACTTGTTCGTTGTGGTTGACCGGTTCAGCAAGATGATTGTGTTGATTCCATGTACAAAGACGGTGACAGGAGCGGGTGCAGCAAAGCTCTTTTTCGAGCATGTGTGGAAGCATTTTGGTTTATCTACTTCAATTGTTTTTGATAGAGATAGTCGGTTTCTTAGTCACTTTTGGGATTTTTTGTGGAGGATGATGGACACTAGGTTGAAGAAGAGTACAGCTTTTCAACCACAAACAGACGGGCAAACAGAGGTGGTCAATAGGACTATGGTTCACATGTTACGGGGATATAATTCTAATCATCCTGAGACTTGGGATGAAAGTCTACCATATCTAAAGTTTGCTTTCAATTGAGCGGTTCACAGTTCTTCGGGAAAATCTCCTTTTGAGACGTGTTATGGCTACTAACCACCTAGTCCTTTCGACTTGGTGTGTTCAACTGATACAACAGTTGGGGGGAAATAAGGAAGTGAGAGACAAAAGGCACAAAATTTCTTGCAGAAGATATCTCAAATTCATGCGACCGTTGAAGCTAGCACAATTGAAGAAGTCACAAGCCAAATACAAGGCAAAACATGAAAAGCATCTTGTTCCTTGTAATTTCGGTGTTGGTGACATGGTATGGTTGAAGTTGGGTAAGAAAAGGTTGAAGGGGGAAGGTAAGAAGTTGAAGCCATTGAGATATGAACCGTTTCATATTCTCGACCAGATTGGTGACAATGCCTTTCGTCTTGATTTACCACCTTATCTAGGAAGTGGAAATTTAGCATTTGACCCTCCCCTCACTCTCCCTTACTCTCTTGACCCTGGGCTTGAGAGGGATGAGGCCCATTTAATATTGAAGGTCAAGAGAGAAATATTTAGGGTCATTTGAATAAAGTATGGAAATTCTATCTTTTAGGGTATAATTGTCCATCAAAGTTAAATATAATATATCTCATTAACCGCACGTTGGAATTTAACAAATTTTATATGTTCGCAAAGCTCTTTGAAAGACCTACGCAACAAGCATAAATACAAATATCAAATTTTCGTTTCCTAAAAAACAATTGTTGTCTAAATGATTCCAAGATGTGCATATAGTCTGTACATCTACAAGTTGTAGCTTAGAATTCCAAAAAAATAGATGTGCATATACTCTTCACATCCAATAAATGTGCATATAGTCTTTACATCTACAAGTTGTAGCTTAGAATTCAAAAAAAAAATAGATGTGCATATACTCTTTACATCTAATAGATGTGCATATAGTCTTTACATCTATAAGTTGTAGCTTAGAATTCCAAAAATTAGATGTGCATATACTCTTCACATCTATTAGTCGTAGCTTAGAATTCCAAGAAATTAGATGTGCATATACTATTCACATCATGTTGAAGAATAAATACCATAAACACTTTCATTGAGAAATGAATAGCAGAATTAGTGAAGACATATGCACAATCCGATCAAGATTTCTAAAAGTTTGAGTTTCGTGGCAAAATGGATATCCATAGTGAAAACAACAAACAAGATATCATTATAAATTTTGATGTGAAGACAGTATGCACACAAAGACAATAACCATCACCGAATTAAGTTCAGGTAAACTCGAACCTTTGTTTAGAAGATTTAAATTTCCTAACACAAGAATATTAGATTCAGAAGGTCTTTCAGGTGGTCTTGTTATTCTTTGGAAAAATGGTTTCTCTTGCGAGGTAGTCAGCTGTCAGAAGAATATGATCCATGCTCTAATCCAGGCAGATCCAAGCAAACCTGAATGGCTCCTCAGCTGCATGTACGGGTACTCGAACAACTACCAGAAAAATAAGGAACAATGGCAGTTCATTGAAGAATTGGGGGACAACATAAATCAGCCATGGATGTTGATTGGTGACCTAAATTTCCATCTATCCAATGACTCGCAAGAAGCCTCAACAAGCAAAGACGGCTGGATTAACTCCATTATCCAAAATGCAGGACTAGATGACATTGGCTTCATTGGAAAAGAACATACCTGGACAAGTAATAATCAAGGCACAGGCACTAAGAGATCAAGAATAGATTTGGCTTTAGGGAATGAAGGGTGGAGCAGACACTTTCCAAACAGCAAGCTAGTTCATCAGAATCAAGTGGGAAGCGATCACAGTCCAATATTACTATATGCGGACTACAACCAACCAAAGCTATGGAGGCCGTTCAAATTTTTCTACACATGGTTGCATGACAGAACTTGTGCGCTGAATATTGCAAAAGCCTGGGAAAGCTTCATACCTGGATCTCCAGCTTTTGTGCTAGCAGAGAAGCTAAAAATCACCAGCAGAATTCTAGGAGATTGGAATCGCAATCACTTTGGCAACATCAACAAGAAAATTAATGCTTTACAAGATGATATCCAGAAATTTCAGCTTCTGCCTTCATCTGAACAAACTGAAGCACGAGCAACAGAACTCAATGAGGAGCTCAAGAAATGGCACCAGATAGAGCATGATTTCCATAGGCAGAAGTCAAGGGACGTCTTCCTCAAAGAAGCTGATAACAACACAAAGTATTTTCATACAGTCACCAACCGCAACAAAACTAGAAACAACATCGATTCTTTAAAGAACAGGAAAGGTGAATGGATTCAAGAAAGAAAGCTTATTGCAGAGCTTCTCACTAATCATTTTAAGGACATGAGCACAACATCTTCTCCACAGCTAGATGATAGTCAGTTCACAATCCTACCTTCAATAGTGACCAGTGAGGAAAACATCAAGCTTCTTCAACTCCCTGATAATGAAGAAATACTTGCAACTCTCAAGAGTATGGAAAACTAGTCTGCTCCAGGACCAGAAGGTTTCCCTGCTGGATTTTATAAGACTCAATGGCAAGTAGTAGGCACTGAGGTCTGCGATATGGTCAAACACTTCTTCTCCTCTAGATACATCCTGAAGAGCATGAACAAAACGTACATCTCCCTCATACCCAAGAAGAAAAAACCATTAACACCAGCAGATTTCCGACCAATTGGTCTCTGCAACACGACATACAAGATTGTTTCTAAAATTATGGTCAATCGAATGAAGCCAATCATGGAGAAGATAATATCTCCATATCAAGCAGCGTATGTCAGAGGAAGACTCATTAATGAAAACACCATAATAGCTCATGAACTGATACATTCCATGAAAAGAAAAGAAGGAGAAAGTGGCTGGATGGCGCTTAAGCTCGACATGTCGAAAGCTTTCAAAAGATTGGAATGGAGTTTCCTCCTAAAGGTGTTAAAAGGTTTTGGCTTCTCGGATGAATGGTGTCAATTAGTAGAACAATGCATATCCACTACCTCTTTGTCAGTCCTCTTAAACGGTTCGCCATGTGAAGAATTCAAACCAAGTAGAGGCATACGTCAAGGGGATCCGCTCTCTCCTTACTTGTTTATCTTAGCCATGGAGTTTCTCTCAAGAACACTCATGGAAGCTCATCACACAAAAACCATTAAAGGGATCTCTCAAGCTAGAGGTGCCCCAGCTGTGAATCATCTTCTTTTCGCTGATAATTTACTTATTTTTACACAGGCTAATGAAATAACAATACAGGAACTATTAAAGGTGATGAAGAATTTCAGTTCTCTCTCGGGACAAGTAATAAACATGGAGAAATCAGCGGTTTATTTCAGTCACAACATGTGCAAGGAACGATGCGAGGTCTACAGAGATATCCTTGGTGTTACGTATATGGATAAAAAAGAAAAGTATCTTGGCTCCCCTCTCCTAATTGGTAAATCTAAGCAAGAGGCTTTTGAAGATATTCAACATTCTTTTGAAAGGAGGCTAGCAACTTGGCAATCCAAGTCACTTAATCAGGCAGCAAGATCCACTATGGTGAAAACAGTTCTGAATTCAACCCCATCATATCAGATGAGTATGTTCAAGATACCTACAACTCTTTTAGGAAAACTAGATACACTTCAGAGACGTTTTTTCTGGGGCTACACTTCAAACAGGGGAATTAACCACATAGCATGGCAGGACCTTTGTAAACCAAGAAATGTATGTGGTCTAGCTTTCAGAGATCTTGAAGTTCTAAATCATGCGCTCCTGGCAAAGCTAGCATGGAGGATAAACATGAAACCTGACTGCCTTTGGGTTCAGATACTTAAGGCAAAATACTTCAAAGACAAAGATTTCATTCATGATACGGAGGAAAAGGAGAAAACTTCTTGGGTTTGGCAAGGCATAGAGCTTGGAAGGTCTATCATTCAAAAGTACTCCTTTAAAGTGGTCAATAATGGTAAAACAACATAAATATGGCTGGATAAAGGGATTGGAAATCTGGATGGGGCTCTCACTCCCAATGAGGTATGTCACTATCAGCTAATATATGTCTCTGAGCTCATTAATCAAAACACAAACACATGGAACATTGAGCTATTATCCACAGTATTCTCCCAACATATTGTGGACAGAATTAAGGTTATTCCAATCACACTCGACGAAGAAGACGTACTTGTGTGGACTCCGGCTAGAGATGGTAATTTCACAGTTAAGAGTGCATACAATGCAATCTGTGCTGATAAATACAACCAGCAGTACAATGACCCGGTGCCGAAAGAAGTATGGAAAGCCATGTGGAGCTGCAACATGCCACACAGAGTTAAAATGTTCGCATGGAAATGCCTAAAGGAAATCCATTCCACAAGAATGCGCATTGCTAGATACAAGAGAGGAATTGAAACGCACTGCAATTGCTGCAATCACCCAGAGGAATCTATGTTTCATATTCTTATAGAGTGCCCACAAGCAAAAGCAACTTGGACTCAGTTAGGCATTAACATCGAGGCGGTGAGGTCTTCTATCAGATCTATAAGAGAATGGGTTATTTCATGGTTTACACAACAGCCAAACTTGACTGCAGCTGAACAATGGAGACTCAGCTCTACTTTACTAATCGCATGCTGGATACTGTGGAAGGAAAGATGTGAAAACATTTACCAAGGGAAGTCACTTAACCCTATTAGCACAGTCATGCGCATAAATAGACATCTGCATAGTCTAGTTGATCATACCCCCATTTCTCATCATCATGCTAGGTCTGTCACTAGATCATCAAACATTAGATGGAAACCACCCCCTGTTAATGTGTACAAACTAAACATTGATGCATCATTTGATTACGATACTAATGAAATGGGTTCTGGCATCGTGGTTCGAAATTGTGCAGGTGAATGCCGTGGAGTCAAAGGGAAATGGCAAAGCTCCATTCTAGACCCAGAGGAGGCTGAATGCATGGCGGTGAAGGAAGCTCTGACGTGGGCTAACTATCAACAACTAGAGCACATCATCATAGAGTCTGACGCCAAAAATGTAGTTCAGTCAGTTACTTCTAGTATTTCGTATGTAAGATGGGAAAACTTGCATCACATACATGCAATTAAATCTCTCATCAAAACCTTTAAGTCCTGTCAGTTTGCTTTAGTTGGTAGGGATATTAATGGTGTTGCAGATGAATTATCTAAACACACCAGGGTCAATAAGTCTGAACTAGAATGCTACTGCAATTTTGCTCCATGGATTAACACTCTGCTGAGTGGTGATTTGTACTTTCATTCATAATTCAATAAAAGTTAGTCTGTTATAAAAAAAAAAAAAATAACCATCACCGGTAGCGTGAAAAAAAAAATCTTCGAAACATATCGACAATGGTACTCGTTGTGTAGATCTCGTCGAGAGCTTTCGGAATATATAAAAATTGTTAATTTTTGAATTATAGTACGTGAGATATTTATTGTGTTCCAAAATTAGAGTAGAAGTGATTTTTATATATAGGGTCATATCAATAATTTGTATAATTATTGTCAAAACCCTGGGGTTAAAAGAATAAAGACCAAAATTATCAGGGTCATATAAATACTTTTCTCATCTAGGAATGTACTCGGTCATCAATGCCGAATACTTGAAGTTGTTTGAGCCACCATTACTGGATGATGATGGGGATGACAAGATGATCTTACCGCGCGTAGAAGACTTGTGGTTTGATCGAGAGGAGCCGCTGAAAGAATATTGGATTTTGGAGCAAAGAGTGACTAAGACACGACAATGAGAAAAGGAAGCTTTCCTAATTGGAAGTCAAGGTCAAGTTCCTAGCAAGGCGAAGTGGTTCAACAAGGAAAAAGGAACTCTCGAGTTCCCTAACCTCCATTTATAACTCTCACATGAGTTCAAGTTCTTAAAAGGGGGACCCATGATACAGGTGTATCCTAGTCTCTTTAGGAACTTAGTCAACCTCAAGTTAATTGAGGGAAGAACTCTATTCAGGGAAGAAAACCTATATGAAAAAGCAGGGGTGCCGAAATACAACCAACTTTTCGTTTGGGCCCGTGAGTCTTATGGTAAGATATGGACGATCTCAAAAATCAATATCCAAATCTGATAAACCGGAGTAGGATCACAAGTGATCAGTCCAACTCAAGACAAGTCTTGGAAAATCCCCTGGAAGGATTATGGAATTACTCGACGGTTACGAATAACGTACTTCTTGTGTTTGCTTTTAATTATATAATCAGAGATATAATGCAGAAAGTAAAAGCACACAAGACACTAGAGATTTTTTTAACGAGGAAACTACGACCTGTAGAAAAACCTCGGGACCTCGTTCAGATTGAACACCATACAGTACTAACTGTCTACAAACGCTAGCCTACTATAAGACTTCGGTCTGGGATGTAGCAGAGACCAACTCCAGCCCTCCAAGCGAATTGGATACTGTCGCACTCCTTACGTCTCTTGGATCCCACAAGACCCTACGCACTTGATTCCCCTAGCTGACGTCCTTTACATGCCTAGGAGTTGCTTTAACCGATGTTAAAGGCTTATGTCAACAATACCGTCTTTGCAACCCTAATTACTGACTGTATGTTTCGAACTGTCCTCTTTAGTTTAACATACGTAAGTTGACTTCCTTCGGATTGCTCCAGGTCATACGAAAATCTACTTTACAAGCGGGGACTGACAAGTAAACCGAGTAAACTATGCTCATCTTATCTTTACCTCATTTGTGAAAAGAATCACTTAAGAAACTTACACAACTGGAGATAACTAGGTCTTACAACACCGTGTGCAGCCGTACGTTACTTCCTTCAACCTTGTATGTAACGTATCAGTTCTTGAATGAACTTATTGCAGAAGAGAAGGACCGTATAATAGACAAGAACGTGATCAGGTTACCAAGGTTACAGGTTAATCAGATAACAACCACAAAGGTACTTTATCGCTTACATGTGCTTCACAACTCTCAAGAGAGGTCTTTATAGTCGTTAGGTAAATCCCACAGAGGAACTGCTACCTAATAGAGGATGACTACCACAACAAGCTTACACCGAAGTGCAAAGACTTTACGATCAATTCCACAGAGAAACTTCATGTATGCTTGATGCTTGTGGTTTTCGTTCTTTAATCCTCTATTTATAGCTCTCAATAAGATAGGTTGCTTTGAGATAAAGCAACTGATTTCTTAACCTAAAATTTACCAAGTGCCCGCGTAAAACGTGCCCATTACTTGACTCGCACACAAAGAAACCCTAGGTTAATCTCAATTGGAATTCTTTTAACCTTTATCTGCCAAGTGTTTTGTTAGCTCTTAATCTCTTCAAGATAGAAATCCAATGACCATGAGAACACCTTTATCTTATTGACTCATTGAGATTCGTTAGATGGACCACAGAAGATATTTTGTAATAAACCAAGTCTAACTAAGAGATAAGGAGTTAGCTGTTTAACCCACGTGAAAATCCTGCAGAATATTCACTTGGACGTTTCGTGAACCGTCCGTCTGAATTCCGTCCAAATGTATTGAATATGTGGTTCACGTATATGTACGTGTACAGATCAACGTTTTGGGATTCAGAAGAAATTTTCGGAGCCATTGTCACGAACCAGTTCGTGAACCCGTCACTCATATTAGGTTTTAAACTGGATCCGCTGGAAGTTCTGGGCTGGGCCAGTATTAAGACGTGTGAGACGCCCTCAGCTATAATCCATGGACTCTGCTCTAGAGTACTCTTTTAGATTCACCCAGATTCCTACATGTGATTTGCAAGCAAACCATTGCTACAGAAAATGTATTGAATCTATCTCATGTACCTTGTAACCTTAGTATGGTGGGAATACATACATACTAACATAACTCATGGTTATGTAGACAAGAGTACAAATCTCAATTGCTATAACTCTACTAAAGTAGTCGACTATTTCTAAAGATAGAATAAGTAGAATAGAAGAAATTACATATAAAGTCATAACTCCTACTATACTTTTGTCAATGAAGAATATTTGATGTCTTCTTTGTAAACGCAGTATTCATCTTCAAGGTCTCTGCTACTTCGTCTATATCCCAATTCTGAAATCTATACTATAGTAGACTAAATCAAAAATTGTGCTTTGACACCTAAAACTGACAACTAGCTTGACATACCAACGCCAGTGGGTTTGACCGGACAATGCCCTAACACTATATAGAGTAGGATTGTTATTAAGAAAGGATTCCTAGTTAAGGAAATAACTTCCTAAAGAATGATATATTTCCTAGATAAGGAAATAGATTCCTAAGAGGTTTAGGGAAACCAAACCACTATAAATAGAGGTGCCTAGCTCATAACTAAGACATCTAGTAAATCTAGAGAAAAAGCTTGTGAGGTAATCACCGTGTTGCAAAAGCAAGCTTAGTGAGTTTGTGGGCGTGAAAGAGAGAATTGTAATATTGTCTTGTTCATAATCTAGAGAAGATATATTTCTTCGTAATTTTGTCCTTGTGTTTACGTTTTACTTATCTTCCGTCTATTGTTATTTGAAATTCCGCCCTAATAACTCTAGTCATCAAGAGTACATAGATTATACGTATCAACCAAAGATGATAACATAATATATTCAAATTCCAAGTGATGATGAAATTCGTTTCACCCCTAAAAGGTATGGAAAGAAAAGGTCCACTCCAAGACCAAAGGAATTCC
>JAJJMA010006416.1:0-15650 GCA_023529015.1 Papaver nudicaule
CAACAACCCATTCTCCTGGTCTAAGAAAAGCTCAAATACCTCCTCCATTCATTCAATCCAACCCAACAAAACCAACAGCAGGAACCATGAACCTTAAGCTGTTATTACAGCAGCACACCACCAACTTCTTTCTTGCATTCGTACCATACTCAGCCCTTGGAGAATCACCAGCAATACCCTTTCTCCATCTTCAGAAATCCCAGCTGAATCTGACACTAAATCCACCAACCATGAAGCTCTCTGTAAATCCCCACATGAGTCTAACAGCACCAGCACCAACAAATCAGATAACCTTCAGTCGACTCCACAGCACTCCAAATTGTCTTGTCCCTGCTGCTACACTGCACTACTGACGTCGTTGCTAACTGATGCCAAAGTCTTCTCCTTGCTGCTATCCTACCTCGACCTCTTCCAAAGACAAGAATTGGGTTTTCTTGGTGTAATAATAGAATTGGAAGAAGAAGAATCTTATGCAACTTAGATAGAGCAATTTACAATATGAAATGGATGGAAAAATATCATAATTAGGAGTATAAAGTAGGGGTCAGAAATGTATCAGATCATAGCCCTCTATTTGGTGCTTGTGTGGGTACTCCAAAGCCAAAGAATATTCCATTCAAAGTCTTGAAAGTATGGTTACAACATGAAGGATTTATGGAAGTAGTGAAGAAATCATGGGAAGAAGATGTGTTTGGAAATCTTTCTTTTATTTACACAGTTAAGCTGAAAAGACTGAAGTACATTTTTAAGGATTGGAATTGGTCAGTTTTTGGTGATATTAGAGTTAAACTTAAAGAAGCAGAGGATCAACTTTATAATACTACTTTGGCTTCTGACCAGAATCCTGAAGATATATCTCTTTTGAATCAGTTGATGGTGGCAAAAAAGAATCAAGAAATCTTGACAAAGCAGAATAGAGATCTTATGCACCACAAATCAAGAATGAAATGGATAAAGCAAGGAGCTGCCAATACAATTTTTTTCCATAAAAATATCAAAATAAGGCAAAGCTTTGATGCAATCACTGAGCTTTAAAATGAAGAAGGAGAAATTATAAATAGTGCATAAGGCATTTCTAACTTTCTAGTACATCCTTATGAAAACAAATTTAAATTTCAGCCAGTTCAAATTGATGAAGGTATTATGGAAGCCATTCCCACAGTTATTAATAAGGAAGAGAACAACATTTTAGAAGAAATACCAACTTAAGAAGAGATAAAGCAAGCTGTTTTTGATTTAGATCCTGATAGTGCTCCAGGTCCAGATGGCTTCTCTGGCTTTTCTATAGAGCTGCATGGGACATAATCAAAGAAGATGTAGTAAAGATGATACAATTCTGTTGGGAGAAAGGCTTTATTCCTAAGGGTATGAACTCTAACTTCATCTTTCTGCTTCCAAAAATTAAAGGTGCAAGAAAAGTTAGTCAGTTCAGACCAATTGGTCTTGCAAATTTTGGATTTAAGATATTTACTATGATCATTACAACTAGATTGGGTGATATATTACCTAAAGTGATATCTCCACAACAAAGTGCCTTTATAAAGGGTAGAAGCATACAAGATCAGATAACGTTAGCATCTGAAATGGTAAATGAGCTTGATGTTAAAAGAAGAGGGGGCAATGTTGGTTTAAAACTGGATATCACTCAAGCTTTTGATTCTCTTAGTTAGGATTTTCTCTTTAAAGTTATGAGGAAATTTGGGTTTTCAATGAACTGTGTAAAATGGATTGAAACTCTTTTTCAGTCTGCTAGGCTATCAGTTCTTGTGAATGGTGGGCCTGCTGGTTTTTCACTGTTGGGAGAGGGTTGAGACAAGGGGATCCCTTAACCCCTATACTCTTTGTCATGGCTGAAGAGGCATTGAGTAGAAACATTGCTAATATGGTAGATAATGGGAGAATTGAAGCAATGGTGAACAGAAATGGAATATACTCCTTCACACATTTTCTTTGCAGATGATGTGTTTATATTCTGCAATGCGCATAAGAGGAATTTGGACAGATTGAAGAGCCTTTTACTAGCATATCAAAGTTCATCTGCTCAAGTAGTGAACAAGGTAAGGTATTTATGGGAGGTGTTACTGAAGAAAGAAAGCAACAAATTGCAGGTGTGTTTCAAATGCCTCTTACAAAGTTTATTGACAAATATTTGGGAGTTATACTAAGACCAGGATGTATTAGATCTAATGATGTATGGGGTGTAGTTGAAATGTTTCAAGGAAAACTGGCAAGCTGGAAAAGGAAACTGATATCTTTTCAAGATAGACTGATATTGATCAAACATGTCTTGAGCAGCATTCCTATTTATAATATGTCAATATACAAGTGGCCTGTGAAAATACTCAAAATCTGTGAACAAATGATGATAAACTTCCTTTGGACTGGTAATCCATCAGAAAGGAAAGTGGTAACACTGAAGTGGGACAAAGTATGTGTACCATTTGAAGAGGGTGGCTTGGGTCTTAAGAGGCTTGAAGTTATTAAGAAGTCATTGTTGATGAAGTTAGTATGGAGAATAATAAACACTGAAGAATAATGGGCAAGGTTCTTTAGAGCCAAGTTTATAAAAGATGGTGAGCTTATTACTTCATATAAGAAATCCTCTGTTTTTAAGAGTATTAAATGGGTATTTGAGGAAGTAAAGAGGAATACTAGATGGCTTGTGGGCACTGGTGATTTCTCTGTGTGGAGGGAGAACTGGATATTTGAGAATCCTCTTGAAGAAATTTATCCAGATAATGAATTTATTAAAAATCACTATGACATGAAAGTTGCGGATATGATCTTCAATGGGTAATGGAAGATACCTAGAGAAATGCTGAATTTCTTTTCTATTAAAGACTTGTTAGGGCATTGTCCGGTCAAACCCACTAGCGTTGGTATGTCAAGCTAGTTGTCAGTTTTAGGTGTCAAAACTCAATTCTTGATTTAGCCTACTAGAGTTTAGATTTCGGAAATGGGATATAGACAAAGTAGTAGAGACCTTGAAGGCGAAGACTGTGAAGACAAAGAAGACATCAATTATTCTTCATCGACAAAAGGTTAGTAGGAGTTATGACTTTATGGATATTCTTCTATTTCTACTTTCTCTATTCTTTCGAAATATAGTCGACTACTTTAGTAGTGATAATAGCGATTGAGATCGTATTCTTGTGTAACGTGGCCTTGTGTCATGACCAGTGTTTGATCCCACGAATACTGTGAATCAAGAATGTATGAGATAGATTCGACGCCATATGTCCATTGCAATGGTTTGCTTGTAAACTGTTAGTTGGATATGGATGAATCTAAAGGAGTACTCTTGAGCAAAGAGTCCATGGATCACAGCTGAGGACGTTCTCACGTCTAAGTTCTGGCTCAGCCCAGTACTTCCAGCGGAATCCAGATTTGACCAAATTTGACAGACAGACGGTTCCCGAACCGGTTTGTGTACCAGACACTTGGGAATTCTCCTGAGTTCGAGATGTCTATTTTGTTCACGTACCAGTACGTGAACCTGACGTGGTCATCTCACTGGTTGTCGAATTTAGTGTATATTCTTTTAGAATTTCACTCTGAGTCAAATTCCAAACTCCTTTATCTCTTAGATGGACTTGTGTAAAACATAAATACCTTTTGTGTTCCATCTAACGATCCTCAATGAGTCAATAAGATAAGATTATCTCTGGTCTGTTGGATTTCTATCTTGAAGTGTTTTTGAGCCAACAAAACACTTGGCAGATAATTCTAAAAAGAATTCCAATTGAGATTAATCTCTATTACTTGGTTGGCAAGTTTAGGGTTTCCTTAACTTGTGGGACAAGTAATTGATTGCTTAATTCCAAAGCAACCTATCTTATTGAGTGCTATAAATAGAGGTGTCTACGGACAAATACCGCAAGCATCAAGCATACGTGAAGGTCCTTAGGCAAGGTAACGTAAACTCTTTTCACTTCGGTGAATGCTTGTTGTGGTATAGTCATCCTCTATAGGTTGCTGCTCCTCTGGGAACTCCCTAAGACTATAAAGACTTCTCTTGAGAGTTGGGAAGCACAGGTAGGAGATTGAAACCATCTTTGGTTGAAATCGGATTAACCTGTAACCTTGGTAACCTGATCACGTTCTTGTCTATTCTAAAGTCCGTCTCTTCTGATATACTGCTATTCAAGAACTGATACGTTACTCAACAAGGTTGGAAAGGTAGCAACGCACGGCTGCACTCGGTGTTGTAAGACCTAGTTGGCTCCATTTATATAAGTTCCTTAAGTGGTTCTTCGTGTATAACTGAGGTAGATTCAAATTGGGCATTGCTTACTTGGTTTGCGTGTCAGCTCCGATTCAAGAAGTAGATTACCGTATGACCTGGATCTAACAATCCGAAGGAAGTCATCTTGTGTGTGGTAAACTGATAGAGGACAGTTACACCATACGTCAACAGTTTGGTTTAAAACCCAGTATTGCTGACACAAGCCTTTGACAGCGGTCTAAGCAACTCCTAGGCCTGTAACGGACGTCAGCTAGGGGAATCAAGTGCGTGACGATCTGTGGGGGATCCAGAGACGTAAGGAAGGCGACAGTAGCCAATTCGCTTGAAGGGCTTGAGTTGGTCTCTGCTACATCCCAGACCGAAGTCTTATAGTAGGCTAGTGTTTGTAGTCAGTTTGTACTGGGCGGTGTTCAAACTGGACGAGGTCCCGAGGTTTTTCTGCAAGGCAGTTTCCTCGTTAAAAAAATGTTTGGTGTCTTGTGTGCTTTTACTTTCCGCATTATAA
Organism: Papaver nudicaule; assembly: GCA_023529015.1. Lineage (NCBI taxonomy): Eukaryota > Viridiplantae > Streptophyta > Magnoliopsida > Ranunculales > Papaveraceae > Papaver > Papaver nudicaule. The sequence goes on from JAJJMA010006416.1 coordinate 4,752, forward strand.
CTCTGATTTATAATTAAAGCACCAAGTAGTACGTTATTGCCTAACTGTCGAGATTACTCTAGTTAGAGGTTTGGATATTGATTTTTGAGATCGTCCAGACTTTTACCATAAGACTCACGAGCCAAAACGAAAAGTTGGTAGTATTTCGGTACCCCTTCTTTTTCAGACTTGACATACCAACGCCAGTGGGTTGAACCGAGCATTGCTTTAACAATCTCCCCTTTTGTCAATTTTAGTGACAATTTTACATATGGATTCAAAAATGAAAATTTTTAAGCTCTAACCATAAGTATTCTTGATATCTTATAATCTTCAACGTCTTCAAATGTGATCTCGTGTTCTTGCAATTGAAGATTCAAGTGGCAATATCATACTCAAAGAACTACACATCTAAGTTTAAGAAGGACAAAGTCCAACAAGAGTTGTTATGCAATTGAGTGGTATATAAAACTTGTAAGCATATTGCACTGATTCTTAAAGAGATATTACTCTCCCTATGACAATGCCTAAAAGATTTCTCTTTGTAAGACATATATCGTAGTAGTTTGACGAAGATTTATCCCCCTTAAACTACTAAGATATCTCCCTCTTTTTGTCATAATATTAGACAAAAGAGAAAGAAAATAGGATCATTGCAAAAAAAAATTTAAAGTGATGGAGACAAAGGTAAACATACCTGATTCGAGAGATTAATGACGCAATTCTCACGCAAATTCCTCAGCCTCACACCCCCAATAGTTATTACCATTAAGTACAAGTTCATTAAGAACTCTCCCCATTAGATGTCACTCCCGAAAGAATAACACATTAGAAACCTTTCCAAGTAAGGTTTTTCGAAATAAACTTGGTTTTTTTTTAGCAATTTTACAAGTAAAATCGCACTATGCAACATTTTATCCCTCGGAGTCACTTAAATTGTAAGTAGCCCTTGTATCAGCTATTTCTTGATCAAGGCCAAGATGGTTTCCAAACAATTCCACTTTCTTTTGAATGCAGTAGACATTCCACTTCAAATTTCGTTGTCCCTCAAGAATTTGTTGAAGAAGATCTGTAGTAGAGGAGTTCTGAACCATACATGTTGAAGAAGAGGCGAGAGTGTGTTTCTTGATGTTGGTTTAAATCTTTCGGACAAAAGTATTCGTAAGAGGTTTTGGCTTGCCCAAACTATCACCAAGAGGTCGAACATGATAATACTCACAATCCCTAGAATTTAAACCATGATAGCCTACGCACTTGTTTAATGATGTCATGTCTAGCATTTGAGCTAATATCATGCCACATATGTCTATCGTACCATGCTTATCCAAGAGAAAATACACGAATTCTGCAAACTTTTGATTCCAATAAGTATGAGTACATGAGGAACAGCGAAGATTACGAATACCAATCTTACCAAAGGCTTTCAAGGAGATAGACATATCCTTCGTGGGAATCTGATTATTATCCCATTCAACAACCTTTTGCACAAGCTTTAAGGAAATCTTTCCATCGTCGGTCGCTCATGTTCATAAGCGGGGGCACGAAAATCTCCACCGGGTAAGTTAGTAATTGAAGAAAGAACATGACGATCAACACTTTCAATAGGTTTACCAATAATGGTCTTGGATTCCCAAGTGTGTGGGTCGAAGTCGTGGATATTGAAAAAGGAGGGGTACCGAAATACTACCAACTTTTCGTTTTGGCTCGTGAGTCTTATGGTTAAAGTCTGGACGATCTCAAAAATCAATATCCAAACCTCTAACTGGAGTAATCTCGATAGTTAGGCAATAACGTACTACTTGGTGCTTTAATTATAAATCAGAGTTATAATGCGGAAAGTAAAAGCACACAAGACACCAAACGTTTTTTAACGAGGAAACTGCCTTGCAGAAAAACCTCGGGACCTCGTCCAGTTTGAACACCGCCCAGTACAATCTGACTACAAACACTAGCCTACAATAAGACTTCGGTCTGGGATGTAGCAGAAACCAACTCAAGCCCTCCAAGCGAATTGGCTACTGTCGCCTTCCTTACGTCTCTGGATCCCCCACAGATCGTCACGCACTTGATTCCCCTAGCTGACGTCCGTTACAGGCCTAGGAGTTGCTTTGACCGCTGTCAAAGGCTTGTGTCAGCAATACTGGGTTTTAAACCAAACTGTTGATGTATGGTGTAACTGTCCTCTATCAGTTTACCACACACAAGATGACTTCCTTCGGATTGTTAGATCCAGGTCATACGGAAATCTACTTCTTGAATCGGGGCTGACACGCAAACCAAGTAAGCAATGCCCAATTCGAATCTACCTCAGTTATACACGAAGAACCACTTAAGGAACTTATATAACTGGAGCCAACTAGGTCTTACAACACCGAGTGCAGCCGTGCGTTGCTACCTTTCCAACCTTGTTGAGTAACGTATCAGTTCTTGAATAGCCGTATATCAGAAGAGACGGACTTTAGAATAGACAAGAACGTGATCAGGTTACCAAGGTTACAGGTTAATCCGATTTCAACCAAAGATGGTTTCAATCTCCTACCTGTGCTTCCCAACTCTCAAGAGAAGTCTTTATAGTCGTAGGGAGTTCCCAGAGGAGCTGCAACCTATAGAGGATGACTATACCACAACAAGCATTCACCGAAGTGAAAAGAGTTTACGTTACCTTCCCTAAGGACCTTCACGTATGCTTGATGCTTGCGGTATTTGTCCGTAGACACCTCTATTTATAGCACTCAATAAGATAGGTTGCTTTGGAATTAAGCAATCAATTACTTGTCCCACAAGTTAAGGAAACCCTAAACTTGCCAACCAAGTAATAGAGATTAATCTCAATTGGAATTCTTTTTAGAATTATCTGCCAAGTGTTTTGTTGGCTCAAAAACACTTCAAGATAGAAATTCAACAGACCATAGATAATCTTATCTTATTGACTCATTGAGGATCATTAGATGGAACACAAAAGGTATTTATGTTTTACACAAGTCCATCTAAGAGATAAAGGAGTTTAGAATTTGACTCAGAGTGAAATTCTAAAAGAATATACACTAAATTCGACAACCAGTGAGATATCCACGTCAGGTTCACGTACTGGTACGTGAACAAATTAGACATCTCGAAATCAGGAGAATTCCCAAGTGTCTGGTACGCAGACCGGTTCGGGAACCGCCTGTCGGTCAAATTTGGTCAAATACGGATTCCGCTGGAAGTACTAGGCTGAGCCAGAACTTAGACGTGAGAACGTCCTCAGCTGTGATCCACAGACTCTTTGCTCAAGAGTACTCCTTTAGATTCATCCATATCCAACTAACAGTTTGCAAGCAAACCATTGCAATGGACATATGGCGTCGAATCTATCTCATACATTCTTGATTCACAGTATTCGTGGGATCAAATACTGGTCATGACACAAGGCCATGTTACACAAGAACACGATCTCAATCGCTATTATCACTACTAAAGTAGTCGACTATATTTCGAAAGAATAGAGAAAGTAGAAATAGAAGAATATCCATAAAGTCATAACTCCTACTAACCTTTTGTCGATGAAGAATAATTGATGTCTTCTTTGTCTTCACAGTCTTCGTCTTCAAGGTCTCTACTACTTTGTCTATATCCCATTTCCGAAATCTAAACTCTAGTAGGTTAAATCAAGAATTGAATTTTGACACCTATAACTGACAACTAGCTTGACATACCAACGCTAGTGGGTTTGACCGGACAATGCCCTAACAAAGTCAGTTGTCAAGTTTAGTTGCCAAAACACAACCCTTGATTTGGTCTACAATATCGTTGTGGACTAGGATATACTAGGTATTGAGACGAAGGCCATTTGAAGATCGAAGACCGCAGCTTACACTTGATATTTATCGTCCTCTCGTCAAAAGTTTAGAAAGGTTCTCCTAGATTTCGTATCTACCAATTTTATCAATTTAATAGTCGATGATGTTGTATATATTGATCCTAGAAGGATTGGAAGATGAGTTCACTTAGCACAATTTTTTTCCATGGTGACCAATGATTATAAGCACTACGGTGGGAATAAAGTTAGTTTTTGAACTAGTACCAACAACCTACGCGTTCATAAGCTGTGAGGAAAAGTTCTTGAACTCCAATAGTCATGTTATGTGCGCGTTCATGAACGTGTTCATAACAAGCCTTCGGAACTCCTGTCCACCATCAGTCTTTCAAGTTCACGTATCCTTACGCGAACCCTATGCATGGTTTAGTTGTTAGACCATTGCCATATCCTTCACATAGGTCAAGGTGAGTCTTCTCACTAACTAAGGCCACTTTGGATAAAGGCGTTAGAGAAGATTGGGCTAGACCTCTTGAAAGTTTATGGACATCTCTTGTTCGAGAACTTACTTGAACCTTACTCAAGATTTCTTAATTTTCAAGCAAAGCCTCCCTTGATGTTCAATATAAATAGATGACCTTATGCAAAGATACAACTTGTATCCTCTACTCATTATTGTGTATCCTTGCATAAATACTGGTCGTCATCTCAAAACCTATTTTCTTTAGGTTACGACTATTGAAAGGCTTCACTTGAGGATTGTTAAGCGCATGTAGGATTTAAAAATCCTGATCCTGTAACATGAGTTGATTGTATTGCTATCAATCAATAAATAAAGACCAAGATTTTGATAGAAATTTCGTACAGTTGCACTCGTTGTTATAAGTCCTAGAAGTTTCATGTCGCAATTCACGAATTAGGTCTTGTATCAAGTTCATCACGTGTTACGAGGCAAAATCAGTTAGGCTAGATCAATAAGCCCTAACTGGTATATCGATTTCTATTAACCTTGAATTTAAGTGTAAAAGAGATCACCTTTCGTATTCTTTGTTGAAAGACAAATCGAGTACAATCAGGCATCATGTTAGAGGCTGGGCAGCCCTAGTCTTCACGAAGGACTGTAGAGCAACTCCTAGGTATGTAAAGGACATCATCATGGGGAATCAAGTGCGTTGGTTCTCGCGGGAGCCAAGAGACGTAGTAGCATAACGGTAGTTGAATTGCTGGGAAGGTTTAATTCAATCTCAATTACATTTCAGTATGAAGTGTGATAGCAGGCCAGCGTTTGTATTTGCTTAATAATGTGTGTGTTCAAATATGGACTAAGTCTCGTTTTGTTTTGCTGGTTGCAGTTTCCTCGTTAACAAAACTTCTGGTGTCTTACTTTACTTTTACCTTCTGCATTATATAATCTCTGATCTATATAATTAAAGTATTGCAAGTTTGTTGATTAAACCTTCGAGTGAGTCCATCTTTTTGAGATCTACAAGAACTTGTTCTTGTTGGAATTCGTTTCTTGAATAAAGAACTTGACTCAGTTTATTGTTTAAATATTGATTTATGAGATCCTTCAAACAATCTAATCAACTAGGTTCACGAATTCAAAATTTAGTGGTGTACTTGGTATCCCCTCCTTTTCAAACAAGGTTCGTAAATGAAAAAACGGGGGTACCCAATTACACCACCAACTTTTTAGTTCGTGACTTCTTTGAAAAACCCTGGACGATCACAAAAATCAATATTCAAGTCTTTAACCTGAGTTGAGTCTAATATAGATGAATTATTCAAGATTTGGAATTACCTGCAGCTTGATTGATAACGTAAAATTTCCTTTCACGTTTATAATGCTCATAGAATTGTAATGCGGAAAGTAAAGTAAATCAAGACACAGTAAATTTTGTTAACGAGGAAACCGCTATCTAGCACTAAAAACCAGAAACCTCGTCCTAACACTATCCTGCTACCAGTCTTCGGACCGGAATGTAGTTGAGACTGAACCGAATATCCAATTGATTCAGTTACTGCCGTACTACTTACGTCTCTTTGATCTCGCAAGACCCTATACACTTGACTCCTATAGCTAACGTCCTTTACAGGGCTAGGAGTTACTTTAGCCACTGCTAAAGGATTTGTGCACGATCCATCTTTCAATAGAGAATACGTAGGCTTTGTACTCGATTCATCTTTCAACAGAGGGTTAGTACTCGATCTGTCTTTCAATAGAGATGTCGTCCAACAGAGAATAATATAAAGAATTCCTTTAGATATGATCAAGTTTATACATAAATCTCTATATGAATTAGGGCTGGCCTGAAAACGATATATAAAAGATGCCTAACTCGCCTACATCTCAAAAGTGAAGAACTAGGTTTAGTTCTCACACTAATGGAACTACTAGGAAATATTTTAATGTAAGAAATATTTTCTTCTCTTATAAATGTTTCTTCTATTGTTCTCCAAGTATATTTAATCCATGCTTCAAGTCCGGTCGAAATAGGTTTCCAAAACTTGCTAAAACCAGAAACCAGAGCAAAATATTGTCAAAAACAAACCCAAAACACAACTCCTCCTTTCCTTCTCGTGCAGGCCCAATAAGGCCCAACAGCCAAATCCTAGTAGGATTTAGTTTTTTGCTTATAACTTCTTCATCCGAGCTACGAAGGACTTCATTCTTTTTTTGTTTGATTTGTATTTCAATTATCTTAATGATGAGTGGTAGAACTATGAATATCTTAGTCCAGGGGACCAAACAAGTTGTTTTTCTCACTATCTCCACTTTTATCTCATAATTGTTGCTCCACTTGGTCTGGAGTACTTAAGAACTTGATACACTTCACTTTTCATCACTTCCTTTTGTGATAATTAACCTAGCAAAAATAAGTAAGAGAAAACTAACATAATAACAAACAATTTCGATAGGTGTATTTGTGAACACCTGGGTGAACCAACATGTGTTGTTGGTTCTTATGGTTAACTCGATTATTTGAAAACCTAATCTACTGAATCGAGAATACAAAACATAGATTATCGACGAAGATTAGGTGAAAAACTCGTTTGAAATAATAAAAGTAAAAGAAAAGTGAAGTATAATAAGAAGAGAAGTGAGTACAACTTGCAACCCATATACAAGCCTAAAATTTTGCAGACCACTAGCTAATTCTATCAGTTACTTCTTACCAATTAGTGACCATCTCCCTTAAGGAAACTAATTTAAACCAGTTGTGGAGTGATCCCCACTGATAGATAAATCTTTGTACATCAATAACAAGCATATCACTGGTCTTGCCAATTGTGACTTTACAGTTGCAATTCACTATGCCACTTTTTTTTTATGCAATTCCAATAGCCTCCACCATGAACAACTTTATTACTCTTTATGCAGTAAGTCTTTTTTCGTCAGTATTGGTTTTTTGTTAAATTATCTTTCTCCATAGTGTTTGTTTCTCCCGAGAGAAGCTCCAACTCCATTTTTAATTCGTAGCTCTTAAACTCTTGATTCCCATCCCTCATAGTTTTTTAGGTTTGCATATCTTATCCCATGCCACCTAATATATCTTCTTATCCTTTTTTTGTAGATCCCCATAGAAATTTCTCATAATTTGTATTATTATCTTCTCCACCCGGACCACCCCCACTAACATTTGTAACAATAAAATGAAGTATATAAGTAAAATAGCTAGTGCATGTTAATTAGAACAACTTTTTTTGCTTTGGAAGATATTTCGTCTTCCTTATTGCTAACTTCTTCTGAAACTTCCCACACATCTGCTTGCCTAACAGTAGCATCTATAAGCATTCCAATATATTTGATAAGAAGAGATTCTATCTGACAATTCAAGATTTTGGCAATGTCTTTGATGTTTTGATGTGCAACAATAATGACAATGTTCTTTTCCAGATTGACCCGTAATCCAATAATAACGTCATATACTTGCAGGACCATCACAAAATTCTCCACCGTTACTCCCTTGGCATCCAAGAAAATCAATGTATCATCAACAATTGCAGATGAGATATACATTGATTTCTGAGTTCATGCTAAAATCTAATCATGCAACATTTTGACTCAAATTTTTTTTTTAAAACTGGTCGAACATGAACTGAGCAGCTTTTAAAAAGAAAAGTAAAACTGAACAACCATGGTTAAACTTCATTGCATATATCTATAGCTAAATTTAACGATTTAACCACGGGTTAAACCAACGGTTTTGAAGCTCAACCAAAACCGAACCATTATTATCGGTTTATAGACTTTTGGAACCAACACCAAATCGTTAGATAAATGGTTTGGTTTGGTTTTGGTATTGTTTTTCTGGTTTTTTATGGAAACCATGTACAACCCTAGTCCTAAATGTTATGCACTGTTTTTGGGAGTGCAGGTTTTCTTTTGGACTGCAGTCAAAAAACAAAATAGGGTTACTCATAAAAAAAAGGTAGAACATCCCATATCCAAATTTGGGGCGTAAAAAGAGAAACCTAGGTGTAAAAAAACTGAGGCGTAAATAGCCAAACCAAACCGTAAAAAGTAATGAGACGAATTAGTAATTTTGGACAACAGTAATTTTGGGCGGCGACGAATGCAGTGGTGTTGTTATCTGTCAAATCGGAACCTAGATTTCATAATCGAGCTAAAAGAAACTATAAAGAAAGGAGGGAAGAACAAACCAGAAAAGATACAAGATGATATGGAACCAGGTGTAAGATAGAAGAATGTCATTTTGAGATACGAAGGAGTAGAGAAATGACGGGAGAAACTATTATAGAGATGTTGTTTCTAATTTTCAGATCTACAGAAAATTTCTGATTCGGAAAATCAGAGATGAGGATTCTTTCTATGAACGAGCTTCTCGTGCTTTTAAAGATTATCCTTCTCTATCTAAAATCCTTGTTGTTGCCCCCGTCGGATAATCATTTCTCTCTGATTTTTCAACATAGTTTTGGTTCATTTTATGTTGTTTTGATTTGGGGACCGAAGTTGGGCGGGAGCGGTAACGGCGACACTAGTAGTGGTGGTGGTGGTGATAAAACTAAGAAGATGAAGTATATATGGAAATGATTTTTTTTTTTTAAATAGGGTAACTTAGTCATCCCTTATAACACAAGTTGGATAGGTTTAGTGGATTGCAGGTACCAATGAATTTCTGCAGTCCCAAAAACAGCACATTAAATGTTTGTTCTTGTCTTGTTCTGTTAGTAAACCTTCTGATTGAAGGCCCATCTAAAGTTCCAAATACAACAACATAGCCCAAATACCCCAACTATCCGCCATCAAGACTTCATCTCCAACTCTCTCTCTCTCTCTCTCTCTCCAGTCTCCAGTGTCGCTGACACTCTCTAAAACCCCTTATCTCGCAAAACCCCCGCACTTGTTTTCTGATAAACTACCAAGGAAGAGATGAAATTCCAGTTCTCTCTTCATTCTCAGTCTCAGGCTCTGAATAACAATGGAGACATATGATTTGTAAGGAACAAAAATGACAGATTTCTTTCTCACCTGAGGATGATTTTCTCTAGACATGAATAGGTATGCCTTTTCTTTCTCTATACATCATCGCCATCATTTTAACTCTCTTTTCATTGTTAGGTTTCTGAACCAAGAAACCCATTCATTAGATTCCCCCACTATCCCCAATACCACTAATAGAAGACCTTTCCCAGATTACTCACCCAAAAAACCCACCGTTAAAGATTCTGAAATTGTTCATCAAATCTCAATTTCAATAAAACAACGTCGTTCTGAAACATTACATCGTATTTTAAAACCCTTTGAATCAAAGTTTAGACGTGATTATTTGATTTGGGTATTCATGAAAATTAGATATGATTACAGTTTAGTTTTTAGTTTCTTCGATTGGGCTCGGTTACGTAAAGATACTACATTGGAAGCTCGCTGTATTGTGATTCATATTGCTGTAGCTTCAAAGAATCCAAAAATAGCTCATGAGCTTACTTATGATTTTTGGAGAAAACCCAATTTGGATATCAATGTTTCGTTTAGTCATTTCTTCGAACAGTTGGTTTACACTTATAAGGATTGGGGTTGTGACCCTCTTGTGTTTGATATATTCTTTCAAGTACTTGTTGATGTCGGATTCTTAGATGAAGCGAGGAATTTGTTTGATAGAATGTTGAGTTACGGTGTGGTTATATCTGTTGATTCTTGTAATCGACTTCTCTCTCGTTTATCGAATGATAATGGTGGGATTGAAACGGCACTAAAGATATTTAGTGAATTTCCTGAAATGGGTGTTTGTTGGAATACAGCATCTTATAATATTATTATTCACGCTCTTTGTAGATTAGACAAAGTGAAAGAAGCTCAGTCACTTCTGTTACAAATGGAACTGAAGGGTTGTTTGCCTGATGTTATTAGCTATAGCACAGTAATTGATGGTTATTGTAGAGCCGGAGAGCTTGAAACAGCATTTGAGGTTGTCGGGGAAATGATCAGCAAGGGTTTGAAGCCGAATCCATTTACTTATAACAGCGTAGTTGTACTCATGTGCAAGAACGGTAAAGTAAAGGAAGGAGAAGAATTACTGAGGGAAATGTTGAATCAGGGTGTAACTCCTGATAATGTTGTGTATACCTCTCTCATTGATGGGTTTTGCAAGATTAATGATTTACAAACTGCACATCGGATTTGCGATGAAATGCAGAAGCAGCAGCTAGTTCCTGATGCTGTAACATACACTGCTCTGATTTGTGGTTTATGCCGAACTGGAAAAATGGACGAAGCAGATATGCTCTTTCGTAAGATGCGCAATAAAGGGATGATACCGGACGAAATAACATATACGTCATTAATCGATGGTTATTGTAAGGCAGGAGAGATGAAAAACGCCTTTGCGCTTCATAACAAGATGGTTCAGATGGGTTTGACGCCTAATATTGTTACTTACACTGCCCTGGTTGACGGCCTTTGTAAACATGGAGAGGTGGAAACTGCCAATGAGCTTCTTCATGAAATGTGCGGGAAAGGTCTACAATTGAATACCTGTACATATAATTCTCTTATTAATGGTCTGTGTAAGGCTGGAAATATAGAGCAGGCTATTAAAATGATGGAAGATATGGAGTTGGCTAAGCTTTATCCTGATACTATTACTTATACTACATTAATG
>JAJJMA010006416.1:40650-52814 GCA_023529015.1 Papaver nudicaule
TACGGTCCAGTGCCCACTTAAAACAATTGATGCTAATTTCAGGATTTACACTTCCAATTTCTTGCCCAATTTTGATCCATCTGTCTCTTAACTCTTGATAAGTCTCTTTTGGTCCAATGGCTAGGGCAAACATCCGATCTAGGCCAGCCTTAGTCCTTTTATTGTACAAGTACTTGGTGATGAATGCATTTGCTAATTCCTCAAAAGAGTTGATCGAGTGAGAAGGACGATCGTCATACCAAGCCAAGGCTGGGCCTTTCAGACTTGACGGAAAAAACCTACACATTACTTTGTCTTCCCACTCCCATTGTGCCATTGCTCTTCTATAATACCTTAGGTGGATAGTGGGATCATCATGTCCTTTAAAACAAAGGAAAGTGGAGGCTTGCATTTATCCGGGAGCTTATAGAAACTAATTCTTGGAACCAAAGGTGTGGAATGAGAATCTTTCACGGCTTCCTCCAAATGTCCACCGCCTTGCTTGGATTTGAGCATTCTGATTTCCTGACGCATTTGCTCCATATCATTATGTTGTCTATGCCTCATATCAGTGCGATCATGATTGGGCATAGTATCTTCATAGTCCTCACCCCCATCCTCATAAGGGTTATACTCTGCTTCTTTTTTCTTTGTGAGCGAGACATTGACTTTTGAGGCATATCTTGGGTGTATGCACCGAAGTGGCTGAGGCTGATCTAGTTCCAGGTAGGGAACTACTTGGCTATCCGGTGATTCTACCGCTCTTACCACTGAATTGTTTTCGGCCGCTCCCTCTTCAGCTTTTTGGAGCCTTTTTTCAAGTCTTCCTCGAGTGTCTTTGAGTACCTGATTTTCCTCCGCTAAAAGGGAAAGTGCGTCAGTAAAGGTGGACTTGAATTTCCTCATTCTTCTAGCTGGAACTCATGGAGCTCCCTTACTAGGTGGTTGCTTTCTTCTGACAGATTTGGAAGTGTGCGATTATTGACCCTCAAGTTGCCATCTTTTCCTTCAACTATGACTGGAATTACCGGTCCGACATCTCCTAATCTTTTGTTGGAGTAGACCTCTTGTAACACTCCTAATCCTCTTGGTAGTGCGCTCGTCTCACCTAAAAACATCCTTGGTTGCATCTGGCTTACCTTTGAGGGTCTGGTCAGAGGGATTCCATAAGGCTGATCGGGAACTACAAACGATGAATCTCCCATCTTTTCTTGTCGTAATGCTTTCAATGCGGCTTCCAGATCTGCGGCCTCTTTTGCTTCCAAGAAAGCCGTACTGGCTGCTATCTTTTCTACTGCGGCAGTCTTCTCTGCTGCGGCTTTAGAACAATACTGAGATTTGTCGATTCTGGCTTTCTCCACTTGGGCCTTTTCCATTGCTACTTTTTCCATTGCGGCTCTTTGTGCTGCGGCTTTCTGTGCTGCGGCTTTTTCTGAAAAGAATTTCTCGGCTGAGGCTTTATCTTCTTTTGCTTTTTGTGCGGCCCAATGCATAAGGCCCGGTGGTCAGCAAGAAACTTTTTATGTGCGGACTTTAGTGCTGTGGCTTTATCTGCTGCAGCTTTATCTGTTGCGTCTTTATCTGCTACGTCTTTATCTGCTACGGCTTTATCTGTTGCGGCTTTATTTGCTGCGGCTTTATCTGCTGAGGTTTTATCTGTTGCGGCTTTATTTGCTGTTGTCACTAAGTTATATGTCGTAGTCCCTGGAGTGATGCTACTATGCTCAACTGCGTCTGCATCCCTCGTATCAGACTGGTCCTATGTTGTACTCCTCGTTATGATCTTGGAGTTGTGAATGTCTTTTGAGTTTCCCATTCCAGAAACTTAGTAATATTTTGCTAATTCTAGGCTCTCACAGCAATGATTTTCAAAAACACTTAAGAAAACAAAAAGCCGAGAGGCGACCAGCATGAAACTAGGACCAATACTTACTAAACAGTAAGATCAACCCTATTCCTTTGATACCTTTAGCTACTTTCTATAAACAAGAGAAAAAACTTAAAATAGAATAACACAAGGTAGCACAGGAAGGATAAATCCTTTACCAGAGACCGAAGTCCCTATTTCTAGTGCCAAACTGTTTGTGCATAAAACTATCCTAGCCTTATGTCACAAACATACAAGATAAATATGATACCGAGTCCTTGGACTCACTTGATACAAAAGGATAATACCTAATGAGTTATATAAGTAAATAAGAACACCAAATGACTTCTCTAAGGGTTATAGTTGATCATTCATATAGAGGTGGAAATCATATTACAACATACAGGTTTCAGTCTTAGTGACTTTGAGTAAGATTACAAGATGGTATTGATAACAGCTCTCTCTGAGCTTATGGCTTAATTCTTTTATGTCCAATTCTTGCACTCAAATGTCCCTCCTCAGCTCATCCCTCTGAGTCGAGTATTTATAGAAGTCCTATGGCGGTTCCATGACGTTTGTGTTTACACCTGGTGGGGTCCTCACATCACTTTTACCAGTGCGACACTCTTCTCTGAGGATGCGGCACCTTACTTAATTTCCTAGTTAAGTCTTCTCCTGAATGCGGCTCATCCCCCTTTCCACCGCCAAGAACTTGACACGCGTCCCTTGACCTCTGACTTCTTCTGACCGGGCCTTTAATGTGGGTAGTTGGGTGTTCCCCATGCGGGTCCAGTTGTCTCTTGAGGTCTAGTCCCATCAGTTTTGTCGTGGGTGAACCTCATCCCTTCATCTGGATTCTCACTCTAGATGGATAAGGACTTATTAGATCTCAACCCTCCATCCAGATCCTTACTCGAGATGAGAAGTAGAGGCCTTAGATCTCACTCAGTGCTTCGCTCTTACCTTGCTTATCTTACTTCCTCTCCTCAGATGCTTACACGTGGGCGGTGGGTACTTTGTACCAACACCAAAAGTAAATTCATGTGCAATTTTTTCCTTTGCCACATAAGTTTTTTATATCAACAAAATGATTTAGATAAAATCTAAGAGCATTGACTTCTGAGCTCAACAATTAGAGATTCTGATGAATCCTGGTCTCGACTCTTGCCTTAGGAGCCAGAGGCAGGGGGATTCTAAAAGTAGTTCATGAAGAGTTTATAGCCACATTGAGTCATTACATTTTGGACTCTTAAGAATGTGGTAGCACCGATTGTTTAAAACAAGCTCACTGCAATTCAGGAGACACAAAGATAGGTGATGTAAGACAATTGTGACAACCACTTTGGGTTTTCTAGCCACAGACTATCGGGACAAGGATCACATAACCCTTGAGCATGGAATCATCTCTTTGGAATACACTGCTCAACAACTTAAGAGATGAAAGATTATTATATTATTAATATAACGGAACATTTTCGTACCATTAATTTAATGGACATTTCATAGTACTAGGGTTCCACAAAATAATCTGGAAAAAATATGATTTAAGATAAACGTAAAAGGATAAAGTACGATACTTGTCTTCATAGATATATACGATCCTTTCATCTTTGATTAGCATAAAAAGACATGATGGTACGAGCACATTTATGCTCGCATTTCACTTATTTGTATAGTTCATCCTCAATTTTATAGTGATTAGGTCCATATAGATTCATTTCTCCAAAGTGTGGACTCAACTCATCACTGTGGTAGCTTAAACTACCTTTTATGGGGATGCGAACTTTGCAGTCCTTTTTAAGATGATCGTTCTTACCATACTTATAGCATCATTTCAGATGAGGACAATTTTTTCTTACAATACCCAATAGAGTTCATAACAAGAACTTCTAGTTGGTTTTGTATGATGTCCAGATGATGGTTAAGTAGATCATGTCTATTCTTTTCCAGTTGAAGATTGAGATGAAAAAACCTTGAACAGTGTTGTCCTGAGTGATTGATTAAACAATATAAATTGTGAAACCAATCAGAAACGTCCTGATATACATTATAGGTTTCACGAAGAGTTTTTCTAAAAGGTTCATCATTCTTTTAGACATAATTAAACACAAACAGTTACGTCTTTCAAGCCTATGTACGCTCTGATACCAATTAAAAAGGAAAGTACACAACAAACTTTTGAATTTGTGAACCTAAGTCAAGTTCTTTATTCAAGAACCGAATCCCAAATCTCAAAGAGATGGAATCACTCGAAGGTGTAATCAACAAATTAAACTTGCAATACTTTAATTATATAAATTATAAATAATATAATGCGGAAGGTAAAAGTATAGCAAGACACCAGAAGTTTTGTTAACGAGGAAACCCCAACCACCAGAAAAACCCCATGACCTAGTTCAGATTTGAACACACACAATATTAAGAAAATACAGACGCTAGCCTACTATCAGACTTTGGACTGGAATGTAACTGAGACTTAAACCCTCAAAGTAATTCAGCTACCGTTATGCTCCTACGTCTCTTGTCTCCACAAGAACCTACGCACTTGATTCCCCTAGCTGATGTCCTTTACAGGCCTAGAAGTTGCTCCACAATCCTTCGTGAAGACTAGAGCTAACCTAACTCCAGATGCCTTGTTGTACTCAAATTTTTTTTTGAAAAAAAAAACCCGAAGGGTGATCTCTTTAGACTTAAAGTCAAGGTTAATGGAAATCGGTATACCAGTTAGGGCTTATTGATCTAGCCTAACTGATTTTACCTCATAACGCGTGAAGAACCTGACACAAGACCTAACGAGTGCAGCTGTACGAAGTTTCTATAAAAATCTTGGTCTTTATTGATTGATTGATAACAATACAATCGACCCAAGATACAGGGTCAAGATATTAAATCCGACTTATGCTTTACGATCATCAAGTGAAGTCTTTCAATAGTCATAACCTAAAGAAAATAGGTTTCGAGATGACGACTAATCTTTATGCAATAATACACAATAATGTGGAGAGGATACAAGTTGTATCTTTTTCATAAGGTCATCAATTTATATTGATCATCAAGGGAGGCTTTGCTTGAAAATTAAGCAACTGTGGGTAAGGATTAAGTAAGTTCTCGAACAAGAGATGTCCATAAACTTTCTAGAGGTCCAACCTAATATTCTTTAACGCCTTTAGCCAAAGTGGCCTTAGGTAGTGAGAAGAATCACCTTGACCTATGCGAAGGATGTGGAAATGGTCTAGCAAGTAAACCATGCATAGAGTTCGCGTAAGGATATGGGAATGTGGAAGACAAATGGTGGACAGGAGTTCTGAAGGCCTGTTAAGAACGATTTCATGAACGTGACATAAGGCAAACCTCTAAAACAGACGTTTTCTTCGGCGTTATGAAAGCATACACAACATGACTATTAAAATTCAGGAATTTTAAACTATGCGGTATGAACGCGTACATAACATATAGTCGCTTACTTTTCCTCACATCTTATGAACGCGTAGGTTGTTGGTACTAGTTAAAAAAACTAACTTTATTCCTACCGTAGTTCTTAGAATCATTGGTCACCATGGAAAACCATTGTACCAAGAGAACTCATCTTTAAATCCTTATATATATGATCAATATATACAACATCATCGAATGTTAAATTGATAGAACTGGTTGATACAAAATCAAGGAGAACCTTTCTATCATTTTGACAAAAGACGATAAATATCAAGTATGTAAGCTACGGTCTTCGATCTTCAAATGGTCTTTGTCTAAATACCTAGTCTATCATAGTCCAAAATGATATTGTAGACTAAATCATGGATTGTGTTTTGGCAACTAAACTTGACAACTGACCTGACTTACCAACGCTAGTGGGTTCAACCGAGCAATGCTGCTCTAACAGTGTTTTTCAGTTCAGGATCCATGTGGCGGTTTTAGTTGTTCATTTTCTGTTCCTCTCTCACGTGTATGTGTACTTGGCCATTAACTTTATATACATATGTATGGTTCACGTCGACCTTCTTAACGGTTCACTAAGGCAAACTTTCGCACTATGGGGTTCTAACCTAAAATTATGCGTGTGACGAAGAGTTTCATTCTTTCACAACTTGTGTTGAGACCAAACTCTTAAGGTAGTATAAACTCTACCAAACTACTTGGTAATTAAACTCTTATTGGTTTCCACATCTGAAAGAACTCTAGATTACTTGGAGTGCGAAATAAGTAAAAGGCTGGTATACCTGGTTCACGAACTTGCTTGCATCTCAAGCAATCCTTTCTTTATTCCTAAGCAACCAAGCCTCATAGAATACTATAAATAGAGGACTCCTAGAACGAAAACAACGACGTCAGAATACGCTAGAGAATTCTGCGAAATACCTCTATATATACTTTGGTGTATACCTGTTGTTTAAGGAGTCGTCCATCATAGGTATATTTTCTTCGGAAATTGGCCTACGACTATTGTAAGACTTTACTCGAGGGTTTGTAAAGCACATGTAGAAATTATCTTCTACGTAGTATTAGGTCCTATATCTTAGTTGATTGTATTGGTTATTGTTCATTCAAAGGTCATTCTCTTATGAGAAAGCGAGGATACCGAGATATACCACCAACTTTTTGTTTTCGTGAACCTAGTTGATTATGGTTGTTTGAACGATCTCACAAATCAATATTCAAATAAAAACCTGAGTATAGTTCAGAGAACCAAACCCTAACAAGAACGTAGTTCTTGTAGATCTCAATAGAGATGGATTCACTCAAAGGTTATGAATCAACAAACTTGCAATTACTTCTATTATATAGATCAGAAACAATATAATGCGGAAGGGAAAAGTAATGCAAGACACCATAATTTTGTTAACGAGGAAACTGCAAACCTAGCAGAAAAACCCCGGGACCTCGTCCAGATGTGAACACCCTCAGTATGAACGGTATACAGACGCTAGCTTACTCTCAGACTTCGGACTGGACTGTATCGAGACTGAATTCATCCTATAAGCAATTCAGCTACCAATGCTCCTACGTCTCTTGGCTCCCGCAGTAGCCTACGTACTTGATTCCCATAGCTGACGTCCTTTACAGGCCTAGGAGTTTCTTCACTTCCCTTCGTGAAGACTAGCTCTACCCTGCCTCTAACAAGACGCCTAAAAGTATCCAAGTAATCAAACAAGAATACGATTGTGATTTCCTTTAGACTTAAAGTCAAGGTTAATGGAAATCGATATGTTGAATAGGGCTTATTTATCTAGCCTAAACAACTTTACCTCCAAACGCGAGACAAACTTAGTATGAAACCTAGTTCGTGAATTTGCGTTTGGTAACTTCTAGGGTTTACGATACAAGATCTACCTTACGAAGTTTCTATCAAATCTTGGTCGTGATAAGATTGAAAGAATTCAATCGACCCAAGATACAGGATGGAATTTTACTTCCGACATGTGATTCACGATCCTCAAGTGAAGTCTTTCAATAGTCGTAGTCCAAAAGGACTTCGAGATGACGACCAGCCTTTATGCAAGGATACACAGATGTGTAGACGATTGAGATTGTATCTTGCAGAAGGTCATCTATTTATAGTGATCACCAAGGGAGGCTTTGCTTAAAGTTTAAGCAACCTTGAGTAGGGCTCAAGCAAGTTCCGGAACTAGGAAAGTCCATAGCTTGAATACCCATTCTCAATCTTCTAAGAACTTTGGACTAAGCCAAAAGTTAAATAAGACTCAACCTTATTTGAAGGTTCGCGACTTCTGGTCCAATGCTTGTTTGGACATCGCTTTGCGACTTCTGGTCCAAATACTTAGTTTGAATATCGCTTGGATTAAGTTGTTGAATTCCATGGGCCAAGTCACGACAAGTCCGAGAACTAATCATGCCTAGACCGAAAACTTCAAGATATGGAAGTTGGAAGTTTTCGCATGGCTTATAAGAACGCGTTCACAGAGCAGTCAATAGAGTTCAGGAGAATCCAGGAGAATTCTTGAACTTGTATGTACGCGTTCATGAACGCGTTCATACAGACTTAGCTCGTTCTCTGAAATGCCAAAGGCAACACATGTACGCGTAAATGAACGCGTTCACCGTTGGGGTCATTTCAAGAGACAACTCAACATACTCTACCTATACATATTATCACAAGTGTGACAATTGCAAAGGCGAAAATCCTAGAATACCTTCGGATCATATAAACAACATCATAGACTATTGGTATGATAGAAATGGTAAAAATGATACAGAAAGGAAATACCTTTCTAACCTTCAGCGAGGCGTTATGATTTATCAAGTAGTAAGCTTCGGTCTTCGTCTTCATCAGTCTTCGTCTCGATTACCTAAACCTATCCTAGTCCGAGGTTGTAGAGTAGACTTATCAAGGATTGTGTTTTTGTCTCATAAACTTGACAACTGACTTGAGATAGCAACATCTATGGGTTCAACCGAGCAATGCTCTAACAATCTCCCCCTTTGTCAATTTTAGTGACAAAAACCAATCTCACATATGGATTCAAAAAGTAAAATCTTTTAGCCCTAACCATAATGTACTTGATCTTCTTGTAATCTTCAGCGTCTTCTGATAAGAGTGTTCCTGCAAGAGAAGATTCAAGGTAGAGAAAACAAACTCAAGTGACCACACATATTGGTTTCTAGAAGGACATAGTCCAACAAGAGTTTGTTATGCAATTGAATAGTATGTAAACCTTGTTTAGCATATTGCATCGATGCTTCAAGATACTACACAATTTGATATGTTCTCCCCCTTACTCAATACACTAACTTTTGTTATGCCATAACAAGCACATCGATTTTACTCCCCCTATGACAATGCCGTAGACAATTGTCGTAGTAGATAGAAAGATTTTACTCCCCCTTACTACAAGATTTCTCCCCCTTTTTGTCACAAAAAAAGACAAAGAAAAAGAAATATAGGAATCCTCATAAAATCGCAATAGTCAATGTAGACAAAGGTAAACATACCTGGAACGAGAGATAAAAAGATGCAATTCTCTCGTAGATTCCACAGCCGCTCTCCCCAAAAAGATATAACCATGAAGCACAAGTTCAAAAGAACTCTCCCCCATAATGTGTCATTCCACTACGCCAAATCGCCCCATGTGCAACGGATATAACCGTTGCACAGATTTTGTGCCACGCTTATTTCCGTTTCAAAAGTGGCGTTGCACATGTGCGCAACGGATATATCCGTTGCACAAATTGTTTTCATCCGTTGCAC
Organism: Papaver nudicaule; assembly: GCA_023529015.1. NCBI lineage: Eukaryota > Viridiplantae > Streptophyta > Magnoliopsida > Ranunculales > Papaveraceae > Papaver > Papaver nudicaule. Next base: position 49,704 of record JAJJMA010006416.1, read on the forward strand.
AGAGCTAATTTGTGCCACGGATATTTTATTTTGAGCAACGAATATATCCGTTGCAAAATTTTTAATAGGAATTAAAAAAAAATTAGTACCAAATCAGGATATAATTCCTGTATTAACAAATCTTAATCTTTGCGTTCAATCCAAGAACTAATCTTTACTTTACAACAGTCTTACATTTACTTATTACTTCATCCAAATCATACTTCATTTACGAATTCACATATTACATACTACATGTAAATACCTCAACCAGTTGAACGTTTGACGCGCGACTGAGAGTCTTTGATCGTAGATGACCCAACACAGAGTGATAAGCAGGTTGGACTAGCTGATAAGAGCAGAAAACTGGTGTAGGAAGGATAGGATGCAGTGGAAGTATAATAACAGAGCTGATAAGACTGTGATGACCCAACACAGAGTGACCCAACATGTATTAGCTACGGATGCAGTGGAAGTAGTACTTTCCCTGCTTCAATAGACGTAGTCTGCAAAAGAACACGATAAACTAGGCCAAGTAAGTAGTACTTTAGGGTTCAAGAAGATTACATGATATGTGATGTTCTAGTGCAGAACTCTGGCCTTCCCTTCAAGATCGCACTGTTAAAAAGCAAATAGAGAGAAAACTGCAAGTATTTGATATCCTGGTGCAGCATGAGTAACATGACTTCTAATCTAAATCGCATACGGTATACACTACCAGTTTAAACCTGCACAATCACACTTCATACTTTTAAATGTGTAGGAAAACAAGCATTGAGTTGCAATACTTGAAGAGAAACCAGGGCATACCTCTGAATTGACAAGTGCATAGTATCGATCATCTCACACCTTTTAGATTGTTCTGGATCCTCAAGGAAGCCTCGGGATGTTTCGCTTGTATACATATGATACAACTTGATTCACTAGTTCAAGATTGGTGTCCTGCAAAAGAAGTCCACCAACATTAAATTATGTGTTCAGAGACTTGTGAATATTAAAACCAAAGTGATGGAAAGTCACAGTTTCAATTCCAAGGTGCGAGTTTACACTACACAACTACACGCTGCATCAAGCTAGCCAATCCAATCCAGAAATCTATGTATGTTATTATTACCTTTGCTTATTCCAGTTATTATCCTGCTTGCTACGGTTAAAAGGTCTACTGCGAACAGGAGCTACTCCAGCTTTCTTTGCAACCTCCGTAGCTAAAGGAAAATGGTTATTCGCTTGGAAATTTGACCTTCTCTGAGCAAGTGCTCCCTGTATACTACCACCATTACAAATTTCAGTATGGAGCAGAAAGTCATATGTCTTAAGCAAAAATCCTCCGCTTCAGAAGCATCCAAAATAACAGTGACATGTTCACAATAAACAGCTTACAAGCATAAGGAATTGTTGAAAGAACAAATGCAGAATGCTCCAGTGAAGTGTTGTAATCATACATTTTCCAGAAGTTGCTCTGGGATAGTGTTTGTGCAGTTGAACTGGAACACAACATGCCCATCAAAGATATGCTTAGTAATATTGACAGAAACTTCTGTTTCAGCTTCTGTCAGCTCCACAGGAGCAGAACTCTGAAGAAAAAGGAACAAATAAAATATCAGGATCCCATAAACATGCCAACTTAATTTAGAAGTATCATACATAGGTAAATTAGGAAAGCAACTTGAAAAGCTTTCCAAAATGTAAAAACTCTGGGATAGAGGAAAGCATTTTCTCGTATGCATCGACAGTAGACAGGGGACCATTATGAGAAGCACCCAAACCAATTGCTTTTTTAGCAGGAGTTTTTTTCTCCACTGACGACTGAGATTTAACCTCCTTGGGTCTGAAATCAATGTTGAATAGTTCTTCTGTGGGCTCCTGTATCCATACGAGACAGATTAAGTAACTGAAATCTATAAGAAAGTGAAGAAAAGAGGTTGAGCATAAACCTACATAGTTCTTTAAACTTGACTCAAGATTGACCAAGGGGATGTCCAATGAGCCAAAGAAAAATTCCTTCTTACTCTCATCAGTTTCACCAACAGATGCATCATCTCCAAGAATACTCAAATACAGAGTTGCCCTATCACGAACCTGTGGAAAATATTAGCACATGAGAACTAATTAGTATGAATAAAGATCACCATAAAGCAGAGTTTCCCTATACGTAGGCAAAAAGATAAACCTTATATTGTTTTTCACAACCTGGAAACAAGAGGTGGTCAGTCTAAGCAATATCCAGTTCCCCTGCAATTACACAGATTCAACCTAATATCCCTCAGATTCATGAAATCCTGCAATTGTTATAAGGTTAAAGACTCAGAACATCCAAAACTAAGTTATAGGAGAGATTAACTGTGTTGAACAAAGAAATCATCCTTTTGAACAAACCACTGCATAGGTTATTCAAGTTGTAAGAAGAATTTACTAAGTTTTTCAGTCTTCAGAAAATTTAAATGTACGATACCTAGACAAGCATAAAACAAAAATCCCTTCTGTTTCTAAAGAAAAACAGGTTACATCATATACAAAGAAAATTCAGAAGACATACCCGTGAACAGTTTCTTCCCTGCCCAGTTTTGGTACTCTTACAAATGAGATTCATATCTAGCCTCAAACATATATGTTCGTTGTATGTAAATCGTGTAGAGGACACACATGACACACCTGCTATCATGAGAAGCTAGGATAATAGTTAGTGTCGTCATTTGGGTAGTTGTTCTCCATTTGTCCATGCAAGTTGTGTTTACATCAACGACGTGAAGTTTCTAACATCAGATAGGTCAGTCAGAATCAAACGGCCTGAAGTCAGAACATGAGAAATAGCAAACTGGAAATCAAACAAATTTGAAGTTCTATAACAGATTTTATTCTTCAATTAAACAAACTTCAATCTTGATTTTCTAGTATCATACTCACTGAAATTCACTCAAAATCGAAAATAAACAAACACCCATGTCTTACTTTGAACAACAAACCAAATCTATCTAACACCCAAATCTCACGGACAAGCAACTGATTTGTTAAAAACCATTTTCCCAACTGATTTGTTAAAAACCATACCTCCTTCAGCATCAGAAACCTGATTTTCATACCAATATCGATTTCGATTTCTAGGGTTTTTGTTAATTCCAAAACCTAAAATCA
>JAJJMA010006423.1:0-10700 GCA_023529015.1 Papaver nudicaule
AGTTTTATAGAGATTTTAAGAAACTCTCTATTGAATAACAAGAGATTGGGAAATCTCTAGAACTCTCTACAATTCCTAATTCACTAACCCCCTGTTAGGTGGGGATTCTGGAAGACCCGTGAAGCCCTGACTTACCGAAACTACCCCGCCGCATTTTCGTTTTTTCCGCCTCAATCTACTGTACAATTTCGTCAATCCCTCAAAGATAAGGGGCATAACCGGAAACTCAGTTTTTTATCGACAACTCTCACTTCGTGTCTTCTTCCCAAGAAATCGCAAGCTCTCTTTCTTTCTTTTCTTCCCAGGAAATCCCAAGAGAAAAAAACGAAACCCTAGGGTGTTAAACTATCGTTTGATTCTCAAAACTGGAGAAGAGATTAGGCTATTCTCAAACAGCGAAGGTATTTTTTGAATTTTTGTTTTGGTTAAATTTGTTTGGTGATTAGCTTTTATGCAACCCAAAATCAAATTGTAAACCATCAAAAGGATCGATACTGATTTGATTATGGACTTATATTTCTTAATTTCTACATTCATGATTTGATTCTTCAATTTCTATATTCATTAATTTTGATCTGTGACTGTGGAAACGTCAATTTTGATTTCTGTTGCTTTTATGATTTTGTTCTGTAGCAGTAATTCCCATATATAGGATAACTTTTGTGAATTTGATTTTGCCTAACCTAGGTGATCTGTTGCATGTCTTTGTTGATATTCCTGTACCACCATTAAATTTTTGTTGGAGCTTTAGCTGGTTATAAAGAAGTCTAGGCGGATCGTCGTATTAGATACATCCACATTTGGCACGTATGTCCTTGATTTCTAATGGTAATAGCTACCAAAACAGATACCATTTCCCTTTGAAAAATGAAAAAGAACTCACCATAAAGGCTTGCATAAGAAGTGTATACTAATCCTTTGTGTAAGATATATGTTGTAATTTCTCAAGTTTTGTAGTTTAGGAACACCAATACCTGGTGATGCTTTAGGAAGAAGCATATACATAGGATTGGCCGTAGAAGATTTCACTGGATTGGTTTATTTAGTAAGATTATATTTGCTTCTAGCAATCGTAAAAAAAGATAATATCGACAGATATGTGGACAAGCATAATGCATGTCAGAGAACTATTCTGAATTGTGAAGTTCGATTTTGTTTTTGTTTTTGATCTTGGCCTCTCCAACGATGGTTTGTTACTCACACCTGGTAGACTTCTGCTGTGATAATTATATTTGTTGGCTTACTAATAATTATCTACAGTGTGGCGTCATCGCAGTGGTATTCAAGAAGAAAAGTGATGGAAACCTCAAGGAGATTGGCCGTACAGAGGTGATAAAGAATTCATGTGACCCTAATTGGATACGAAATGTCTTCACATATCATCAGTAGTACTTTAAGCAACCACAATTGGTGTAAGTATGGCTTTCTCTATAAGTGAACTTAGACCTGACATACACAACTGACTGGAAAAAACCAAAGTTATCTTTCAACTTCCCAAAAGATTTTCTTTTGCTAGCATGAAAGGCCATCCTTTGAAAATATAGAGTAGGACAACTGGATGATCCATTTGATATAGAAAATAGCTTACTCCAAGGCCAACTATAAGAAGTGGACTTAGGTGTTCCTTCTATATTAGCAGGTTATTTGACGGATCCCATTAGTCTAGCAGAGAGTATGACCACCAGAACCTAAAACCTGATAATGGGTTGCTCATAACTTCGAATATTGTTTTAGATGTGGTGTCTTTTGATAACTGTTCGACATCGTTACACATTTTCTGCCGGTATTACAAAAACTCTGTAATCAGCGCTAAAACCCCTGTTCATTGGCCTTAGCTTAGTGTGTTGTGAGTTATCTTATAGAATTGTGAGTTACTAACATATTGTTTTTGTTCGTCTTACTTTTTCTGTGTGGACTGTGTTGGACTGCAAGTAGCTAAACATGTATCATTGTATTCCTTTAAACTGGATGTATACTATGGGTTGCACACATGCGGCTACGGGTGTCCAATACGGAGACGTTTCCGTGTGTCCAATACGGCAATTCCAAAAAACCATGATACCGAGACACAGCAGTATACATGAAAATACTGTCAATTTCTTAAAATATGTTCATTTAGAAGATAGGTAACCATAATTCTCAATTTTCTTGCTGTTAGAAGTTATATAATTTTAGTCCCACATAGTCTAAACCATGTAACTGAAGATTCTAGGGTAACACATCCACTCTATTCTTACGATCTTAAGTGTTCGCTTCACATAGCCGTTTCCAAGGTGTGTATGTGGCTGTGTCCATACGTATGGACACGGGACACGGCCACCCATCAGAAGTTTCCGCGTAACCCATAACTGTTCTTGGTGTAAGAACAATTTATAATGTCATCTGTAAGAACAGGTTTGTATAATGTCATCTTCTTGGTGTAGCAAATCAAAGGAAATCCGATGCTTGGATCAATGATCTTTGATGATGCTTTTCCGAATTCTCCATAATCACTTTGTCTATTATTAATTTATGTGCTTTTTCCTGAATGTTGCAGGGCAAGCCTGTTTCAGTGGACACTGATGCCTGGAGTTAGTAATTTACGTTGCAATTCGTGATTTACGTCAGTACTACAACCACTACAGTTTTGTAATTTACGTTGTAACAATGATTTTATTTTGAAATGAAAGTGTGCTTTCTACTGAATATGATTCTAGCATCAACTTTTTGCTATGGTGAGGGATGACTATGCCTGGGTTAGTGCACAAGTGTTTCTTTTTGATTAACTTTCGGTGTAGTTGTAGAATCAGCCGTGTCCGGCCTGTTTGTGTAAGCAGCTTTGCGAGTCTGTACTCTCCTTGCTCTAGAGTTTGTTAACTGTGTTGCAGAATCAGCCGAGACGAAAATAATTCGGACAGGTTACCCAGTTTACTTTTGTTAGGGAAGCCTGAAACTAATGTGATTTGATTGATATATGAAGAAATGAAGTAACAACAGAAATACCCAAAAACTTCAGGTTAAATTCAGATTTATACTCCGTGGGAATTAAAGAATTTTGTGATGCAAGTACAGATACAACGAGTCTGTCTTTTGTCAAAAAAAAAAACAAAAACTATCCCCGTGCCATTATGGCATGGGCAATATACTAGTTGATAATTTAAGCTAAAGTTTTGATTTTTGGATGTCGAAGATTAGTTTCATCAGATGGAAGTTCAACTGGGTACAATAGCAAAGGTTTAAATCTGGATGTGAGAATTCTTGGATCCATTGAGGTGTATGACTCCATTACAATATCATGTAGTTAAGGAATACTGCGGTTGCAGATTATAGGTTAGACAAGATTTTGGGAAAGCTCAAGGAAGGAAGAAGATAAATACACAACCCAGACGGCGATTCATTTGTTAAGGGTTATCCTCTTTTTAAATGGTGATCCTTGGTTTTTATTGGTTGACTCAGGTCTGGTATCTGCCCTGCTAGGATTGGTACCCGCCTATATCAATCGTGCTCTTTATCACATTGAGGATTCTCGGGTGTAATCTGAATAACTAAAGGATCTTTTAGCTATAATGTACATGTACATTGTATAAGCTGCAAGGAACTTTCTGCAAGTTTTTTATCCGAAAAGCCAGAAGTTAGTTTGATGGCACAATATCAGAATGACTTTTAACTTTGAAAAAAAAGTTTATTTTTTTACGAGGCAATTAGCTTTAGCATCTGACTTGTAGAATTGATTTCTGATTCTGGTTGGTAAACACGTATGGTTTAAGAAATACCCGTGAATTATTTGACAATACCCGGTTCAGGTACCCAAATACCCTTGAATTATTTGACAATGACATCTTTTTGGAATTAGAATCATAGCTCCACATTTTTACTCATAATCATAAAGATTATGACTTGACTTATCTCCACAAGTTTATGACCTGACAACATTTGTTTGTATTGTATCAATAAAGTGGTTGCTTCATCTACTCCTCCTTTCCCTGCACAAAGGTAGTACTAAATTTCTGAAGGCAAATTAATCTCACTGTTCAGATTCCTGGCTTCCTTAATGTCTCCATTACTCTTCATCAGCTGTACAATGCTATTTGATTATAATATAGTTCTTCCAGGGTTTAAGAAGAAGAAATTTCATCATTATCGTCAGGTATTCTTCAACCACCAAAAGTTCAATCTTTTTTCTTCTAAGCCCTCAAAGTTACTGAAGAAATGCCAAACCCATTATTAAGAAAGTCTGGTAAACAAACCCAAACCCAAACCCCTCCTTTGAGTTCAAAATCAACTGATGATAACAACAACAACAACAACAAGGGTTTAAGTACTAGTCCTTCTACTGATACTAAACAAGAATTTCTTAGTCCAGCAAAGCATATAGCATCAATGGTAAAGATCCAGGAATGCAAGAACAAGGAGAAGGAGAAGAAATTGAGTGATGTCAAGTGTAAGGGATTACTCAACTCTGACACTGAAGGGGGAGGAGAAAAAAGGAAACACCCCAATGGTGTGTCTGGTGAAGTTGAAGGGATTTGGGGTTCTGCAATTGAGATGTCTGGGGGTTCCTTCAAACGACAAAGGTATAAACTTTGTTCCCTTAGATCACTGGTGGGTATGTATTTGTATACAACTTGATTGACTCAATGTTGGGTCTAGGTGTATAACATTATATGTATTCTATACAACTTGCTTGGTAGAATGTTTTGGGTCTGGGTGTTTGCACAATGTAGATATGTGTTAGAAAATGGTAAGATGTCTGGTTACCTGTAGGACTAGTGTATCAAGTTTCTGATATTGGTGTAAAGATTGATATAATCTCTATGGGTTGTAAGTTTCAATTGGAAATTTGGGGAAATTTTATGGTTAGTTTTAATTTGCTATTTTTTGGCAGGGGAGATGATTTGGAAAATGATGATGCTTTCGGTTGCCACTCAAATTGGAAGCTTGGTATATGCAACATGTCGACTCCTAAGGTGTATTTTGCTTTTCGATATCTAGTTTTTTCTTTTCATTTGTGTTGAGTGTTATCCTCTTTGCTAGAAGATGGCTTTGGTTGTCAATCACCCTGCTTGTAAGTTGTATTGATGAATGCTTAGTTTTCATTGCACATCTTTTTTGTGTTATTATAGGTCCCAAGATGAAGATATTGTTGTCTTCCCCAGTCAATTTTAGATGACAGAAACAAGTCATTAGGAAACTTCCGTGCTACAAAATCTTAACTGGAATATTTTAATTAGATGGTTCAACTAGAATGCTTTTACGTGAGCCCCAATTGGAATGTTATTTGTAAGTTACTACATGTGATTGAGATATCCCGATCCACGAACAACCTAGAGCACATGAAAACCTTGAGCTGTATATGAAAACCTTCTCATGTAGAATATAAATGTTTGCAGCAAATGAACAGAATAGATTTGTGAAATACGAATGCACAACTTTTTCTTAACCTTTTTTTTTTCGGTGATTTTTCATAGGATGTTGATCAGCAAGCACCCATAGTCAGGTTTTCTCAGCCTAGCGAGAATTCTGAGGAAGCCAATGGATTTACTCCAAGAGGAAGGAAAAGCTCTTGGCTGTTCAGTCAAATGAAATTAAAGAATTCCGGGAAAAAAGAGATACACTTGTTAAGGAATCAGAAGCGAGGTTACTACAAGAGCATTTACATGAATCAGCTCTTGTTCGTAAGATGCATCCCGAAATTAGAAAGTAGAAAGTATCAAAACTCATTTGAAAACGGAACAAGAAAAGCTTGAATCCATGCACAGGGCAACTAGAGAAGAAGAGAAAGAGCAACGGCATCATTGGTTGCAAGAAGCAGAATCTGGAAAATCTGTTGATGCATTTTGTATTCTCCCGCAGTTTTTAAATTCCTGTTTTTACACAAGCTGAACAGTTTCAAGTGTCTATAACAGCCAATTTACCCACTGAACCCCTCTTGCTGAACAGTTACACTGACAACTCTTCAGTTGTTCCACATGCTATGCAATTAGAGCTGCCTACACCCGTGCATTCTCTTTCCAAGCTTGTTCAGTCAAATGAATCTGAAGGTGTCGTTCCACTTGCTGTGCATTTACAAAGGCCTCTACCTACAGATCAAACCTCTGTACCTGGAAGTGGTCGGCGTGTATCAGAAAACTCTCTGCTGTGTCAACCGGTTAAAGAGGATAATCACCTTCATTTTCTGAAATTTGGCGAAGAATTGGCAAACATTTCTAGGATTAATCGAGCACATTTTGGACCAATACGGAACTCTCAGTTATTTGAAAATTCTGATAGACCTCAAGCAGCCACCGCAGCTGGAACTACAAGCGATTTGCCAGGTTCTGCTACAGAACCACCTCTTATTGGTAGATGTCATTCAGGGGTCGCAAAGGGAACTGAACCACCAGATCAATCCTCTGAACCTGAAAGTGGGACACATCTATCAGAAAACTCTTTGCTCTGTCAGCGGGTAAAAGAGGAGGATCAGGTTCAAATTCTGAAATTCGATGAAGAATTGGCAACAATTCCTAGCGGGGATCCAGCTCAACCCAGGTCTTACCGTTTACCAACTGACAGCAGCACTAATAGATCTGATGTCTACATGGCTGCTGAAACGATTTTTGTAATTCAAAGATGAATTGATAAAACAGAAGAAGATATGTTTACAGACAGACAGTGAAGAGCTTATATAGCTCAGACAAACATGGACCCGATCAACTCTAGTTACACACATGTTTGTCACACACTTACAGACAGATTAAACTTACACCCTCTCTACACTGCTCTATTTCGTATTACTGTCTGACTGAACTGAAGTCAGCTTGTCTGTCTGAGTCTGACTTGCACACGAACATAACACACACTCACCAGCACAACCTCTACACTATTACCCTCCCTCAATCACAAGTAGGCTAAAAGTCAACTTGAGATTGGAACATAACACACACTCACCAGCACAACCGCATTCCTGCTGATAGTAGATGATAGTCTTGATGCACAAGAGGAAAAACCAACATTAGATAACCAACAATGAAGATGCAGGTGTTGCCGTAGCTGATGCAGGTCTAAAAACTTAGTGCAATTGACAATCAGGAATTGGTGTAGAAGTAGACTAAGGACAACAGTTGGTGCAATCAGTAAAAGGCAGAAAGAGTGAAAGTGCCAACAGTAGTAGTAGATGCAGAATTAGTGAGTTGTAGCAGGACACAACAGCAGTAAGTAGTAGTTATAGTGCAAGAGAGAACAAACAATTCAGGACCAGTAGGTGCAAATGCAAGAGTTGGTGTAGTAGATAAAGTAGTTACAGCAGCAGTTGTCGGTGTAGATCAAGCTAGTCAAAAAAGTACCAGTAGTTGTTGTAGACACAGTAAGTAGTAGTTGGTGAAGTAGGAATAGAGGCAATAGTATGAAATTGGGACAGTAGTATGAAAGGGGACAGTAAGTAGTAGTTGGGTGAATAGCATCTGTAGTTTGAAAAACTGCACTCCACCATCTCAACTGAACAAGCAGTGATATTCCAAAACCAACTCAACTGACTGCAGTTTTCTGCATTTCCCTGTAACACTCCACAAACATATAAAACAGAACCAGTTGGTGCAGGACAAGAAATCACCAACTCTCTCAACTGCAAACCACCAGCAGTAGTTGTTGGTGAAGAAAAAGATGAAGTAGACGTAGACACGCATCCAGAACTCCATAAAACACGTAGACACTGGCTGGAACTCCATATACTTCATTAAGAAAACACAAACAAACTACCACCAACATTTACACCATTATCCTTTACTGTAAAATCATGCAGTCTAGATATGACTGTCCATAGTGCACAATGCATTTTGTCTTGAAGGATATCAGCCAAAATACTGAAAAACCAGCATCAATAACAACTGAAGCTCTTATTTAATTCACTTACAGCATGATGTCAGTTGTACCTTGTGTTATTCTTGCAAAAATAGAAGTGAAGAAGCTCCATAGAAGATATCAATTCAACTTGGATTATTCAAACAGAAAAAGTAGAAGAACCACTGGTTGCATATTCAACATACATGCAAGCATAAGAACAGGCTGCATACTAGCTATATGCAGACTCAACAAAGGGGACTCCAATCTCTCAATCAGTAAAAACACCAAAGTCAATCCCATAAATCATCCACGGCATCGTCATTCAACTCGCAAGATAATTCAACACACTACGCACGCATATGTGAGGACCGACTTGATATAAGAATGAGAATTGGAGTATGAAAATGTGCTGTGAAACACCATATGTGCATCAACATATTCACCAACAATACTACAACCTTCTACTGAGTATTAAGAAGAACTTCACTATCAAGTGGAACAAAATTAAGTTCTCAACTAACTATCAAGGTAGTAATATTGAACATGCTCAGACCTAATAGCATCAGGAACCAAGGTCGATAAATCTTGATGAAAAAACTAGTTTATATGAAACCTAGTTATGACGAAAACGGCTTTTGACGACGAAATTGAAATTTGCCGAGATAGTGATATCAAAATTGAACATGAGAAGTCTAATTTGAAGTAATCTAAAGTTAGATGTGCCAAATCTAAAAGATATTTGAGATTACCAGCATAGATTCAATCGCTGTTGTCGAGGTAGAAGAAGCTAATTCCACTCTAAGGATTATTGGCAATTCTTCAAGAGCTCAAGAACGAAAATCAAATTTCAAACCGAAGTTCATACTTAATCCGTATTGTTGACGTTGTGCGTACCATAAATTGGAACCTAATTCACAACCGGAATCACCAACCACCAATCTTCAACCACAGACTTCATGAAAATTCATTCAAAACTTCAATCAGATAGAACTGATTACTGTAAAAGATAAACAAACTTCAGAAATCTTGAGAGATTTGTCAAATTAAGAGAACTCAGAACAAATTCGTCACATAATATGAGATTTGTTGTATGAACATCAGCAGAAATTGAAGGAAATGAAGAAATTAGTTGAAATAATTGTTGAATTGAGAGATACACAACGGAATTTTGGATCGCAACATCTGAAAACCCTGATTAGGTTTTCAGTCTGATACCATAATAGATCTGATGTCTATACATGGCTGCTGAAACGATTTTTGTAATTCAAAGATGAATTGATAAAACAGAAGAAGATATGTTTACAGACAGACAGTGAAGAGCTTATATAGCTCAGACAAACATGGACTCGATCAACTCTAGTTACACACATGTTTGTCACACACTTACAGACTGATTAAACTTACACCGTCATTACACTGCTCTATTTTGTATTACTGTCTGACTGAACTGAAGTCAGCTTGTCTGTCTGAGTCTGACTTGCACACGAACATAACACACACTTACCAGCACAACCTCTACACTATTAAGCACTACTTTCTGTTCTTTGTTAACCATTTCTTTCAATGTGATTTTTTAGGCGTTATGGAAATGACAGCGATTAAGAAAGTGACAGCAGCAGCTCTGACAATGAAGCTGAACGCAGAGATTCTGCTCGTAAAATCAGTGAACAATCATTACCTGCTGAAAGTAAGCCTCAATATATTGGTTAACATCTATAATGTGTGGTGTTTGTCAAACTTCAACTATGTTGTAGTCAGATAATACTTGCAACCTTTCCTTTGTTATGGATGAGTTTGTTTCAGCCTTGATCTCAGTGATATAAATAATATTTCTGAACACATACCTTGACCTTTCCTTTATTATTGCTGTAGTTGTTAGCAAGCAGTCTCCTCCACCTTTCAAGGTAAAAGCCGATAAAGATAGGGGAGAGAAAGATGATCTGAAACTTACCAAGGATTTGTCTGATGAAGAGGGCAAAATGTCTCTTTATGAAAAACCTGATATCGTCAATCACTCCAGCAAATCCAGGTATGTGTTTGTTCAGTTTGCGTTATGAGCTGAGAGTATTATATGAGCAGGATCCCAAACATCTGCGGAAGTATGAGTCTTAAAAGAAGTCCCAGAAAAATTCCTAGGCTGCAAAGTACTAGCCCTGTTCGACAATTGGCTATGCAGGACAACCAGACTAATTCAAGATGTCCCGCCCTTAATGCCCCTGAACCCTCTTTATCTTATCATGGCCAGAGTTTGTCAAGAAGCAAATATCCTGATAGGAATCTTAAACGTATTATACGAGGCCGTGGATTCACTGACCAGTACTACTCTTTTGCACGCAAGTTTCGGACACCATCTCCAGAGCATTCCCCTCCTAGGTCCTGCCATTACAGGGGAATAAATGCTCGGGATATGAACCATGACAGGTGAGCTTGAATCATCTAAGTTACATTGAGAATCGTATTAAGTTTATCTGGATTTCGTTGTTTGCTGTAATAAGCTGAGAGTATTATGTGAGCAGGAATAGGAGCCCCAACATCAGTGGAAGTATGAGTCCTAAAAGAAGTCCCCGGAAAATTCCTAGGCTTCAAAGTACTAGTCATGTTCGGCAATCGTCTATGCAGGACCTCCGGATTAATTCAAGAGGTCCTGCCCTTAAATCCCCTGAGCCTTCTTTATGTAATCCTAGGTCCTTCCATTACAGGGGAAGAAATGCTCAGGATATGAATCATAACAGGTGAGCTTGAATCATGTTAGTCAAATTTAGAGTCATATTGGCTTACTTTAAATTGGTATTGATATTCTACTCAACTATAGGTTTGGAAGCTACAAAAACTATTCAGAGCGCTCGTTGCCAAGCCGTTACCAGAGCCCTCCTAGGTCCTTCCATTACGGGGGAAGAATTGCT
>JAJJMA010006437.1:10876-22418 GCA_023529015.1 Papaver nudicaule
AATTCAGGGAAACCTTTCAACTTCAGAAAATTGTAATTTTATTGAATTATTAGTGTAATGGTGTATTTGAGGTGTAAGTCAGACTAGTCAGCCTGTCTGAGTGTCTGAGTGGGTCTGCGTAGTATGTAACGGTTAGTGCTGTCTTTTATTACAGCTACTATAAATACCGTTGAACAGTAATCATTGTGTAACTTTTCTTATCCATTAATGAGAATATTCTTCTCTGTAAACCTTCTCATGGTATCAGTTTTGGTTTCGATCAAAGATCAAAATTGATTCATTCTATTTTCAGTAAATACGTTCAATCAAGCTTCACAATCTTTTGTAATAATCAGGCTTTGATTTCAGGGAAATTAAAAACCATTTTGTAAGAACCCTAAGATCCCAAATTTGGGATTAAGATCTGTTTTTGATTTACATATCAGTTGATGGTTGATACTCGTTCAAGAAGCTACGCTAGTGTCGTCAACAACAACAACATAATCAACAACAGAAGAAATTTGGATCAAGAAACAAGAAATACAGATTTTCAAGAAAATCAAGAATCGGTGATAATGTCTTCCGCTGGTAATTCTGGAAATTTTACTATTCTCTTTTCAAATATTACGAATTTTGTCTCTATCAAGTTGGATTCTACCAATTACTTGTTGTGGAAAAATCAGATTCAAAGAATTTTAATCTCAACTGATCTGATTGGTTACGTTAATGGTGAAGTAGAAGAACCAGTCAAAAGAATTGATGTTAATGGTGTTCAAACGACTAATCTTGCATGGGTCAATTGGAAGAAAGCTGATAATTTTGTTGCAGGATGTTTGGATGCAACTTTTACTACAACTGTGAGTGGTGATATGTATGGGCTATAAACAGCTAGAGAGATTTGGTTAGCTCTGGAAACAAGTTTTCGAACTCAATTTACAACAAGAAAACGTCTATTGAGGAATCAATTAGGTAGTATCAAGAAAGGGGGTTCTTCAATTACTGAGTATTTACAGAAGGTGAAGAGTATTTCAGACTCTCTTGCAGCTATTGGACAAAAAGTTGGTGATGATGATTTGATTATGCACATTACATATGGTTTGGGAGAAGAGTATGAGAGCTTTGTGACATCAACAGAAAGCAGAGATGTTCCTTATACTTTCTCTGAGTTGAAAACAAGACTTCTTGTTCAGGAACAAAAGCTAGCAAAGAAAGTACATCAACAAAGCAATGTATTTGATACTCAAAATGCAGCAATGTATGTGAAGAATGGTTCTTATCAAAATAACAATAAGAATGGAAAGTCTACTGGTGGTCAAGGGTACAAGAATGACAAAAAGAAATATAATAACAGTGGTTGTACAAATGGTTCAAATAATTCTAACTTCAGGAATAGTCATAATCAAAATGGGAATTCTTCTACAGCAGGAAGAACTGATTTTTCATCTGTTCAATGTCAAATCTGCAAGAAATTGGGTCATTCAGCCTATAGATGTATGTTTAGGTATTTTCCCCCTAATGGAGCTAGCAATGCTGGAAATACATCTAGCAATGGCCATGGTTCTGCAGCTAATACTGCTAATGTTAGTGTTTCTGAAGATGAAAATGAAGAAGGTGCAGAACAACAAGCTTATTCTTGTTATAATATGAGCAAAGGTGACCCTTCTACTTCTCAATTCTGGCATTCAGACTCTGGAGCTACTGCACATATGACTGGAAATCCTTCTCTTCTAGCAACTACATCAAATTATAAAGGGAAAGATAAAGTCAAAGTTGGAAATGGTGAGTCTCTAATTATACCTCTTACTGGCAAAGCAGATTTATCTACTGAGCATGCAAATTTCAAATTGGATGATGTGCTAGTAGTTCCTGATATGAAGAAAAATTTAATATTTGTTGGTCAATTTACAAGGGATAATGCATGCTATTTTAGATTAGATGCAAATGGTTATGAAATTAGAGATTCATTATCTGATATGTTGTTAGCCAAAGGAAATATAGTCAACAACTTATATCCAATTTCTTCATCTACTCTACACACTGCCTTTAGTGCTATGAGGATTAATGTAAATTGGCACTATAGGCTAGGACATCCATCAGATAGGATTTTACAACATCTTAAGTCAGCTAAGCATATTGAGTGTAATTCAAATAAGTCAGATACATTGTGTCATCCTTGTCAGTTAGCAAAGAGCAAAAGACTACCTTTACACTTGTCAGATACTCATGTTGCATCACCATTAGAGCTTGTACATTGTGATGAGGGGGTCCTGCACCATCTGCTTCTATTGCTGGTTATAGGTACTACATATTATTCATAGATGATTATAGCAGGTTCCACTGGATATATCCTATGGAGTTGAAGACAGATGCATTAAATTGTTTTAAACATTTCAAGTAATTGACTGAAAATTTATTTGGAACCAAGATAAAAGCTTTTTAAACAGATGGAGCTACAGAGTTAGTTAAAGGTCCATTTAAAGGTTTCTTAGAATTCAGTGGCATTATGCTTAGAACCTCATGTCCAAAGACTCCTGAGCAAAATGGGCTGGCAGAAAGGAAGCATATACATATAATAGAAATGGGAAATTCTTTGCTATTCACAGCTAGTTGTCCTAAGCAATATTGGTTTCATGCTTTTTCAAACAACAACTTATATCATCAACAGAACTCCAACACATTTGCTTCAACTTAAGTCTCCTCATGAAGTTTTGTTTAATGAAGTTCCAAATTATAATTTTCTAAGAGTGTTTGGGTGTGTGTGCTATCCTTTTATGGGTCATTCAAGGGTTGATAAGCTTTCACCTAGTCTGTGAGGTGTGTTTTTCTGGGCTATAGTCCATTACATAAAGGCTATAAGTGTTATAATCCTGTTACTGGTAAACTGCATATTTCAAGGCATGTGGTATTCTCTGAAAATGAGTTTTATTTTGATTCTTCTGCAAGCTCAAGTTCTACTGTTTCATCTACTTCAAATGCTGGTACTTCTGATAATTTTGTTGATATGGTTGAAAATTCAGAGATGTCAACTTCACTTCTGCAACCAAATACTATTGTAACTAGGTCACATATTGGAGTTTATAAGCCTAAAATCATACCAGATCATGTGTCACATTGTTCTTCTAGGTATCCAATAGATTCAGCTTTTGTTTCTATTTTGGAAATACCATCAGAACCAAAGACTTTTAAGACAGCTAGTAAAGATGTCAGATGGCAACTTTCTATGAAGTATGAGTATTTGGCTCTGTTGAAGAATGGAACTTGGGTATTAGTTGATTATGTTCCTGGTATAAATGTTCTTAGCTGTAACTGGGTTTATAAAATAAAGTTGAAAAGCTGATGGGACTATAGACAGATTCAAGTCAAGACTTGTAGCTCTGGGATACAATCAAATTGAAGGAGAAGATTACAGTGAAACATTCAGTCCAGTTGTGAAAATTACAACAGTGAGAATTGTGTTAAATCTTGCTATAACTCAAAATTGGATCATTAAACAGCTGGATGTGTCAAATGCATTTCTCCATGGTTTTCTCAGTGAAAAGGTTTATATGCAGCAACCTCAGGGGTTTGTAGATCCAAATTATCCTAATAAAGTATGTTTACTGAAGAAAAGCTTATATGGGTTGAAACAGGCACCTAGAGCTTGGTTTGAGAGGTTCAGCAATTCTTTGATTCAGTTTGGTTTCAAAAGGTCCCAATCAGATTATTCAATGTTTGTTTATATCTCCAAGTCAGACATGATAATCTTACTTTTATATGTAGATGACATAATACTTACTGGAAGCTCTGAGTTACTTCTTAATCAGTTAATTGAGTATTTGGGAACAGATTTTGCTATGAAAGATTTGGGTTCTCTGAGTTATTTTCTGGGTATAGAAGCAGTCAGAGATTCTGATTCTTTGCAGTTGTGTCAGAAGAAGTACACTTTGGATTTGCTTAAGAAAGCTAACATGTTGGAGTGCAAACCTTGTGACACCCCAGTAGCTAAAATTCAAAGAGCTTCTATTAATGAAGGAAATAGATTGGAAAGTGCAACTGAGTACATGACTATTGTTGGGAGTCTGCAGTATCTAACATTAACTAGGCCTGACATATGTTTTGCAGTTAACTATGTCAGCCAATATATGCATTCACCAACAGATGTACATTGGTTGTTGGTCAAAAGGATTTTAAGGTATTTAAAAGGGTCTATTGGCAAAGGAATAGTTTTAAGGAAAGGTGACATACATTCTTTAAAAGCCTATACTGATTCAGATTGGGCTGGCTGTCCAGATACAAGGAGGTCCACTTCTGGTTTTGCTGTGTTTATGGGCAATTCATTAGTGTCATGGTCTAGCAAGAAACAACCTACAGTGGCTAGGTCTACAGCTGAAGCAGAATACAAGTGTCTGTTTGTTGCTGCTTCTGAGTTAGAATGGATGAAAGATTTATTTTCTGAACTGCATATTACTCTGAAATTGCCTATCCTTCTATATTGTGACAATGTAAGTGCTATCTGCATGACTGCTAATCCAATACTTCATAACAGGACAAAGCATGTAGGAGTTCACTATCATGTGGTGAGAGATTTGGCTGAAAAAGGTGTTCTACAGGTTCTACATGTTCCATCAGAAGAACAACTAGCTGATTTGTTTAGGCTGTTATCTATGGAGAGAAAGGAGGGAATGATATGACTGAAAACCGTCGTCTATTCCCTCCTCTCTCTCCTCTTCCCTCACACACGCTGAGAATCCGCAGTTGCCCTCCCGAAACTGGGAGAAAAGCGATACATTTTGTATCGCTCAGAAAGCGATGGAATATCCCTCGCTTTCACTTTAGCGAGATACTTTCTCTCGCTTTCCCGAAAGCGAGATATTTTCCATCGCTTTCAGTTTGACCTTTTTTAATTTACACCCTGGTTACACCGGCTAGCGTTGTCATACATTTGTTGTTACACTCCGCTTACACTCGCGATTCCATCCTTTTGAATAACATTTACCCACTCAGATTTTTCTTGTATACAACCCTGTATAACCTTGAGACGCGCTCGCAATTTATTGGGGTTTTTTCAAATATCACCATGTTGAATGACCTAGGGAGCACCTTATTTGCTTATTCGATTACACACAACTGATTAAAGCGAGCATGAAATGGGTGAAGAGACAATACATCTTTTACTTGTGGGGGTTGAAGTGATTACACCCTGTCAATACAAAAAGATAAGGTGTTTCCAGGGAATCACGTTTCTATAGTCACAAGTTAATGCAAGTAAGATTATCTCATACTCAAATATATTTTCTATGGTCACAAATAGTTTGCACTCACTATATAACGTCACCCCACTTCTCGTTTCAAAATAACTCATTGTTATCTAAACATAAATATGATAAATATTGGGAGACGTAACTTCCACTCCAATGAAGATAACAATATCATCAAAGCTTATTATGCAATCAAGTTAGAAGGAGGAAATCTTAACAACCAAGATTTATGGGCTGCGGTTGTACCTAAGTTTGAAGAATTGAACGGTGGAAATCCTAATGGTCGTCAGATAAGAGCGTTGATGAATAGACGACATATCATCAAGGGAGACATGAGAACTTTTCATAGTTATGTTATAAGATGCAGGCAAGAACATCCTAATTATGATGAGGCTAATGTGGTAAGTTGTTTACAATTTGGTGATTTCATCCAACTAAAGTACGAGTCTAAATGACAATATACTTATGAAATGTTTCTTCTGTATACATGGTTTGTAGATGCTTTGGTCAAAGAACATTTTCTCGTCGGAGAAGCACCGCACGTTTAGGTACGAGGCCCTTTACGGTGTGTGGCGAGCATATGTTACACAAGTACATGGTTAACATGCCTTTTGAAAGGTTGCAGTGTTTGTGTATCCATCTAATTACACTGTATATAATAATAATTGTACGTTTGAAACACCTGCGTATCATAGTGCACTATAGCGCTTGCTCTAGGTTAGCGCAACTGTTTCAGCAGAATGTAATAAAGATTAAGAGTAATGCAAATAAGAATTTTATTAGACTCACAAGCATACATGGTTATAGAACCACAAAACGTAAGCCAAAACAAATTTGCACTCCTTTGAACCAACACTTCCACATGGTTGGACGAGTGAGGTCTCGTGATAGATTTACCCACAAAATCTGATAAAACTTTTTACACATGGATAAGTGCTGGATTCATCATGGGGAAAAAGTGGACGAGAATCATGAAGCAGTCGTAGTGGGTGAATTGTGTTCCTTCGATCTCTACATATGCCTCGGTCGCCCAACGTTCCTGTAACAATCAAGTTTAAGTTTGAGTTAGTCATTGATAACATTGAAGCAAAATAAACATAAAGGAGGTATAGAAGTTACAAAAAACTCACATATGTTTCTCTATTCTTTGTTGGTCCAGGAGGAGGCGGATGATCGTAAATATTTTTAAGAATAGCTACATACTTTCTAACATTCCTCCTTATCTTACCTACCCTGGTTTTAAGCGACCCAACATTCCGCGCATTATGATTTCCTTCAATTTCAGCAAGTTCACCATCACTCTGTTCCAAAATTCATTAGCAGTAACTCTTAGGTGTTGGTGGTCTTCAGCCGATTGTACCATAGCCCAACCCCGTATCAATGCCATACCCTCCTCCGGAGTAAAGCTTTTCATACTTGAAGAAGAAATAAAGGGATAAACAAAAAACCTTAATAGTATGCTACACAAGGAGTATTATGGTTTCAGTTGGATGAGTGGGATGAGGGTAATGTAGAAGAAAACATCATATTAATAATAAAATCTAGGGAATCTTGACAATTATTCACATTTCGTCGTTTTCTCGTTTTGAATGAAAAAACAATTTGTTTTTTTAATTTATCCCATTATCCTTTTTTAGGGAGAATCTGGTTATTGCGATTCCCTTCATCGAAGTGACAACTCCTTCTATCATTTCCATTTTTAAATGATTTGAGTTCACAGTAACATTGATAGACAACTCGTCATATTTACTCCCCCATACTCAAAAGATTGAGAATCTTTTTATTGATAGACTAGTACAACATTCATTGACAACTCACCCCAAAAACGATTAATTGATGAAGAAAATTGAAGAACACAAGGAACCTTGTAATTAAAACAAGGAACACAACGATTAAGGCCACAACTTATACACTTTGGATAACTCATCTGAGTCTTCCTGGGTGCATTTCGGGAAAATTATAAATATATATTAAATAACAGTCTTGAAAAGGAAATCTCCTACGAGTACGTGCGAGAAAATCATCTTTTGCCCTTCGCTCCTGCAACCAATAAGAAAACTCATTATCCGTTTGAACAACAAATAAATAGATTTAAATACAAATAACACTTACTATCTCCACTGGTGTAAGTCTCGGGACAATCATGCGTTCATACCACGATCTTTGAATTTCAATATACAGTCTAACGTATCTGAGTATTGTGTCGCATCGATCACGCAACGAATCAACGTCTCTTGCATTTGGGTTTCCAGAACAACTAAACCTCTCCATAATTCTATTCCAGACGATATCAAAATCAATTCTTCAAATATCCTCCGCTCTATGAACAAATGACCATGCCCTAATTAATGTTAAGTCTTATATTTTGGTATATCTAGCCATGGATTGAAAAAACAAAATCTTATAAGGTGAATGTAGTCTTGTAATGTATTCCATGCATGTCCATTTATACACTCAATTGATGACACATAACCCAAAACAATATTTGATTCCCTACTACCCATGCCATAGGTCTCTATTCAGGATATCCTTTAATAATAATATGGTAGATATCTTAGACATCTTGACCTATACGAATCTTATTGGAATGACCTTACCATACGAAGTGACACCTATTTTTGAAATAAAGACAGTTAAATTTTTAAAAATAACCAAACTATGATGTAAAAAAAAAACACAATTTCTTGATAACAATTATGTTAATAGGAATCATTAAAGAAACTACATTAAACTACTTGTACGTTAACACATCATATCCCTAATTAGAAAAAAAGTTAGTACTACACGAAAGAGTTGGAGCAACAAAGCAACAAGATAAACACTAAGGTTGTTAGGGACCTTTTAAACATCCAGAAATACGCCACAACTATTTACAAACATGTAAAAGTTTAATCCTCTAACTACGCCACGACCGAGAAAGAGAAGGTGGGTGCACAGGAGTATCCTGCACGGTTGTATCCATATCTTCTATACCGTGAATCCACTGGTGTTCCATTGGATGGCTTGACTGGTTAAGATCCACGTCCATGTTGGAACTTGCATACGCACCTTGTGAACTCGAGGATGCGCCCCCACCAAACGTTGTTTGCTGCCATGCACCCATGTCCATTCCGAGTCTCATTCCAAAAGGGTCCCCTGTGTTAGGCACCTGAGAGGGTTGTGTTTGGATGTTTGGAGATGTAGGAGCACTGAGGTCGGGGTGGTTGCGTTCAAAATCAGAGCTTGAAGAAATACTACCCAACTCCCACTGTTTTGTCTCATCAAAGATACTGGCCCTCATGGAGTTAATGCACGCTTGTTGCTTAAAAATGTGGCTAAGTAATTCTTCCTAAACAAAACCATTGAAATATTAAGTCATAACAAAATAAAGCTAACTTCAAAATATTAGGACTTCACGACAATTAAAACAAACTTACAGGTGATATGTTGATCTGAGCGGGATCATAAGCGATTGGTTCTTCGCAGTTGAAAGGTATCGTAACGTCTTTCCCATCTCTGTATACGTGATAACTACTGACAATTTCAGGTAGGTCACGGTATACCTCAGGTAGGGGCACGTACTGACTGGAGTGACAGTATAGGTCAGACTGAGTACCGTAGGGCAAGGAGGCTTTGCTTCTAGTGGAAACACCAAACTCATCCTTGTTCCTCGCATGATGTACCATAGGCAAATAAACTCCAACGCTTGTGGATGTCCACCACTTGTGGTAATGATCGGCACTGACAGGCAGATAATGTCCAGGTTCAGTCACTTGACCGTCGTCCTCAATCGTGGAATCCTCATTTGGGGGTCTGAAGGCATAACTATCGTACCCTTCAGCTGCCGCCAACACCGTTCAGGGAGGTAATGACTCTTGCGAAACTTCATTCTTAAACCTGAAAAAAAAAATATGGTTGGAACTATAAGATAAGTATCCATCAAAAAACCAAACAACAATCATGGAATTTAAATGAAAGGATAAATAACCTGACACCCTTCTGGCCTCTAATACCAAAGGGTCCTTGCAGTGATCGTCCATAATCCACGGTTGCCATTCAACGGTGGTGTCGGTTCGAGTATCAACATTCAACCTAGTCATATAAAGACTATGCCTATCTAGTTGCACTTGTTCGGCCGGGTCAATGTTTGTTTTGTTAAAAAATTCAAGGGCAGGGAATGGCGCACGCTTGCCACCTCGGGTACCACATCCTCTCCGCGCTGAGGTAAGGGCTGGCAGTTGCGAAAGTAGAAGTAGTACGTATCATCCACATACCTCCGATCTCATTAGTCGTTGTGGAACTCCACTTATCCAGTTGTTCATACAAATTTCCCAATGCAGCCCACCCCTAGTCGTAGTTGCCCACATTATCCAAGTCTTCCAAATAGCGTATCCACCCTTTCTTTAGCCTTGTAGTTGTGTCTCCGACCAACCATTTACCAATGCACCAGAATAAAAACATTCTTGTTAACTCGTCAGTGATTTCTTTGTTGTCTCGGCCTTTCCGGCCAGCTATATAACGAGCTATGTGCCCACTAAGAACATCACTGTTGTTGGTTCCCCATTCTGGCACAAGTTTACCGTCAAACTCTGGGTTATCGAGCTGAGCCTGGCGAAGTGCATCACGCCAAGCCTTGGCACCCGAAAACCACAGCTCATCATACTTAACCCTGTCTTCTAGGGATACATGTCCGCATATTGGTCTCACCCTACCAAATCCTATTGGTATTTTAGTGAGCCTAACAAAATCTAGTGGAGTAATTCCTATTTCGAAGTCAGGAAAATGAAAAGTTCTGGTTTTCTTAAACCACCGCTCCATTAAAGCCTCAGCCATCAGGTTGTCAGCATTCAATAGCTTGACATGGAACATGCCTGAAAACCCACAACGGTCTAATATCTGTTGCGCTCTAGGGTTGTCTTTCCTCACTATGTCGTAAAAATCAGAAAGCTGGGTCCAATTGGTTTTAAATTGGGGATAACGAACAGCGGTCATGTCTTCACTACACCGATGGTTCATGCCTTTGAACGATAACCTATCCCCGAGATACATTCCCTAAAATATACAAATACACAATTAAAAGGAATCGACATGTTTTAACACATTCAACATATGCCGCAAGCCAACATACACACATTCAACATATGCCGCGATTGTACATACACACAAATTCAAAACAATTCGTGCCAAAGATACACCAAATTTGCCGACTTCCCACCCTTTTGAGAAACCATTTGTATCACCTAACCAATTTTCACATTTCTGGCGATGCAAATTCTATCGCCTAAACAAAAATTACCTTTATGAAATCCAAATAACACATAACACATATGTATTATCCTATATCACAGTAAAATTAAAATTCAATCAAACTCAATATCTACTAAAATTATTCAACCTATATCATCACATAAATCATGAATTAAACCCCCAAACAATTATATTAGTAATTATAGATCATAATCATGATGAAATTAAAAAAATTTCATCCAAAACTTAAGAACATACCTCATCCATATATTTGGATGAAATCAACTTCGAAAAACTCCTTTGCAATCACCCAAACATTCCCGACGTACCCGTTCCTTCAATTTCAAATAACTCCTCCTTTTGATCGTGCTTTAGGCTGTGTAGCAGGCGACAGGAAAAAGATGGAAGAAGAAAGAAGAAGAAGATAGACGAGGAAGAAGGAGAAAACGAGGGTTTTGTTATTTTGGGCGTTTTCTGGAAAGCGAGGAAAGCTATATCGCTTTGACTGTTTTGACCGGTCAAGCGATATGATTGTATCGCTCCAGGCGAGCAATATCTGGTTGTCCCCCCCCCCCCCCCCCCTCCATAGATAACAGCCTTACAAAGGGATTATGCTCTCCAACTTTCTCCTATCTTCTGAACAAGCTTCTTAGTGGTTCTCTTCTGGATTCTCCTGCACAGACTTCCTCTGGTGAAGCTGAAGATGTTTTAGAAGAGCTGCAGTCAACTTGAAGCTTCTGTTTTTCTTTTCTTTGTTGTTCTGTTTTACAGACTTTTTATGTTTCTTTTGGGCACCCAGATTGTTTACCTCCCATCTGGTTGAGGGGGGCTATTAGTGTAATGGTGTATTTGAGGTGTAAGTCAGACTAGTCAGCCTGTCTGAATGTCTGAGTAGTATGTAACGGTTAGTGCTGTCTTTTATTACATCTACGATAAATACCGTTGAACAGTAATCATTGTGTAACGTTTTTCTTATCCATTAAAGAGAATATTCTTCTCTGTAAACCTTCTCATGAATACCCATGACTGATTACAGGGCCCAGAGCTGATGCGTGCGAGATGTTCCAATCACTTGATTGGATTCTTAAAAACAATATAGA
>JAJJMA010006439.1:0-23880 GCA_023529015.1 Papaver nudicaule
GAACCGTTAGATGGACCACAAAAGATATTTCGTGATATTCCAAGTCCAACTAAGAGATAAAGGAGTTCAGAGTTTAACCCAAGTGAAATCCTGAAAGAATATTCACAAATCTGAATAACAGCCAAAAGCACTGATGTAGAGGTTTGTGTAGGTACACGAACTTAAATAGCACTTTGGAACTCAGGAGATTTCCAGAGTTTCTGTTTCGCGTACGGTTCGGGAACCGTCCGACCTTCAGATTAGGGTTAACTAGGATCCGCTGGAAGTTCTGGGCTTAACCAAGACTTAGACGTGTGAGACACCCTCAGCTGTAATCCACTGGACTCTTGCTCAAGAGTACTCCTTTAGATTCACCCATATCCAACAAGTGATTTGCAAGCAAACCATTGCAATGGACAAATGGTATCGAATCTATCTCATACATTCTTGTAACCTTAGTATTTGCGGGAACAAACACTAGTCATGACACATGGTCATGTAGCCAAGAACACGATCTCAATCGCTATTATAACACTACTAAAGTAGCCGACTATTTCGTAAGATAGAGAAAGTAGAATAGAAGAATTTCCATAAAAGTCATAACTCCTACTAACCTTTTGTCGATGAAGAATAATTGATGTCTTCACAGTCTTCGTCTTCAAGGTCTCTACTATTTAGTCTATATCCAAATTCCGAAATCTAAACTCTAGTAGGCTAAATCAAGAATTGTGTTTTGACACCTAAAACTGACAACTAGCTTGACATACCAACGCTAGTGGGTTTGACCGGACAATGCCCTAACATTTTGATTATATGATTTTTAGGGTTTCCATAAGCTCAAAAATTAGGCTTTGTATGTTTGATTATATGTTTGTCCAAGTTAGGCTTTGTAGTTGTTCTTTATTGAATAACACCACATGGGGGAGAGTTCTTAAATGAGCTTGCGCTTAATAACAAATCTTTTTGGGGAGCGTGGATGTGGAATATTAGGAGAAAAGTGTATCCATATTTTTCCAAAAGATGAATCAACTTAGAGATCCTCGTTCCGATTTCCTAGTTATGTCATCTTAAACTTGATGTGCGAGTACATCCTTGACTTGACTATCTCTATAGGCTTGAAACCCTAAGTCTCAACTAGTTTGTCATATTTTGTGACAAATAAGGGGAGAATACATATGGTTTCTTGTTCTTGTGGTTCATAACCATAGGGGGAGAACACTGTATTGCTTACAATTATGTACTTTCTCGAAAGTATCAAGTAAGGGGGAGTAAATATTGGGCTTCATACCAATCTGGAAAAAAGAGGTATAAAGATTAAGGGGGAGCTTCGTATCAAGAATGCGTAGAATAACTTTATAAGTTTTGGTACACGGACTTTAAAGTTGCTCTGATTCTTACTCTTTGCACAAACAACATGTGGGATTAGCATATTTACCCATATAAGCTAGCGTACCTTTGTGGTTGTTTGAGCTGGATATGTTGTGGTGCTGTCTACGAATTTTTCAACAGGAGTTAAACGAACACATCAAGACTCAAAGGAGAAGTTGAAGAATTCAAGAAATCAAGATACATCTGGGTTAGATCTTTATTGTATATCTTTTGAATCCATATGTAAATTGGTTTTCTCACTAAAATTGACAAAGACATTGTTAGCGCATTGTCCGTTCAAACCCACTAGCATTGGTATGTCAAGATGGTTGTCAGTTTTAGGTGTCAAAACACAATTCTTGATTTAGCCTACTAGAGTTTAGATATCGAAATTGGGATATAGACAAAGTAGTAGAGACCTTGAAGACGAAGACAGTGAATACAAAGAAGACATCGAATCTAAAGGAGTACTCTAGAGTGTCCAGTGGATTATAACTGAGGGCGTAATAACACGTCTAAGTACTGGCCCAGCCCAGAACTTCCAGCGGATCCAGTTAAACCGGCGGTTCACGAACCGGTTCGTGAACAGTGACTCCAGAAATTTCTCCTGAGTTCCAAAATGTTGATCTGTACACTTACATGTACGTGAACACCAGATTCAATGCATTTGGCCTGAATTCAGATGGACGGTTCACGAACCGTCCACGTGGATTTTCTTCTGGAATTTCACGCGGGTTAAACATCTGACTCCTTTATCTCTTAGTTGGACTTGTGCTTATCAGATTATCTTATGTGGTCCATCTAACGAATCTCAATGAGTCAATAACATAAAGATTATCTCTGGTATGTTGGATATCTATCTTGAAATGTTTATTAGCTAACAAAACACTTGGCAAATAAATGATAAAGATTTCCAATTGAGATAAATCTAGGGTTTCTTTGTATGCAAGCCAAGTAACAGGTTCGTTTACACGGGCACTTGCTAACTTGTAGGTTAAGAAACTAGTTGTTTTATTCCTAAGCAACCTATCTTATTGAATGCTATAAATAGAGGGTTAAAGAACGAAAACCACAAGCATCAAGCATACGTGACGTTTCTCTGTGGAATTGATCGTAAACTCTTTACACTTAGGTGTAAGCTTGTTGTGGTATAGTCATCCTCTATTAGGTAGCAGTTCCTCTGTGGGATTTACCTAACGACTATAAAGAATTCTCTTGAGAGTTGGGAAGCACAGGTAGGCGATAACGTACCTTTGTGGTTGTTATCAGATTAACCTGTAGCCTTGGTAACCTGATCATGTTCTTGTTTATTCTATAGTCCTTCTCTTCTGCAATAAGGCTATTCAAGAACTGATACGTTACATACAAGGTTGAAGGAAGCAACGCACGGCTGCACTCGGTGTTGTAAGACCTAGTTAGCTCCAGTTGGGGTAGAGACAAGTTGGGCATAGTTTACTCGGTTTACTTGTCAACCCCCACTTGTAAGTAGATTTACGTATGACCTGGAGCAATCCGAAGGAAGTTACTTTACGTATGTTAAACTGAAGAGGACAGTTCGAAACATACAGTCAGTAATTAAGGTTGCAAAGCCGGTATTGTTGACATAAGCCTTTAACAACGGTTAAAGCAACTCCTAGGCCTGTAAAGGACGTCAGCTAGGGGAATCAAGTGCGTGACGATCTGTGGGGGATTTAGAGACGTAAGGAGTGCGACAGTAGCCAATTCACTTGGAGGGCTTGAGTTGGTCTCTGCTACATCCCAGACCGAAGTATTATAGTAGGCTAGTGTTTGTAGACAGGTTAGTATTGTGTGGTGTTCAATCTGGACGAGGTCCCGAGGTTTTTCTACAGGTCGTAGTTTGCTCGTTAAAAAAATCTCTGGTGTCTTGTGTGCTTTACTTTCCGCATTATATTCTCTGATTATATAATTAAAGAAAACACAAGAAGTACGTTATTAATAACCGTCGAGTTGGTCCATAATCCATCCTGGGGATTTACCAAGACTTGTCTTGAGTTGGACTGATCACTTGTGATCCTACTCCGGTTATCAGATTTGGATATTGATTTTTGAGATCGTCCATATCTTACCATAAGACTCACGAGCCCAAACGAAAAGTTGGTAGTATTTCGGTACCCCTATTTTTTCACAAGGTAATAGAGGTTGCAAAACCAAAGTTATCTAAAGCCTTTAACAGCGGTTTAAGAAACTCTGAGGCCTGTAAAGGACGTCAGTTAGGGGGAATCAAGTGCTTAGGGTCTTGCGGGATCCAAGAGACGTAAGGAGTGCGACAATAACAGATTCTCTTGGATGGTGGAATCGGTCTCCTTTATATCCTAGACCGAAGTATAATAGTAGGATAGTGTCCGTAGACAGCTTAATACTGTGCGGAGTTAAATCTGGACTAGGTCCTGGGGTTCTTCTGTTGGATTGCGGTTTCCTCGTTAACAAAACTTCTGGTGTCTTGTGTGGTTTACTTTCCGCATTATATCTCTGATTATATAATTAAAGCAACACAAGTTGTACGTTATTAATAGAGCTGTCAACGGGCTACGGGTTGACCCTGGACCTATACGGGCTAGGGTAACCCTAGACCTGATACTATTCATAAACAAGCCTAAAACGTCAACCCTAGCCCGTCTAGGGCTGGCCCATCGGGTTGACGGGTTAGCCCATTTATTTTGCACTTTTTCAACAAGTCTAAAAAAGTAAGAATAAAAGCGCAAACAGAGTTGCCATTCACTATCCACATATATATATTTATAGTTTTAAGAACTAAGTTAACCAAACAAGGTTCATTTATTATAGAGTGGCCAAACAAAA
Source organism: Papaver nudicaule (assembly GCA_023529015.1). Classification (NCBI taxonomy): domain Eukaryota; kingdom Viridiplantae; phylum Streptophyta; class Magnoliopsida; order Ranunculales; family Papaveraceae; genus Papaver; species Papaver nudicaule. The sequence continues at coordinate 4,168 of JAJJMA010006439.1, forward strand.
CACATGAAAATCTAGCATTCAAGCTCCATCACTAGTGAAGTGGCCATTAAGAAGTAAGAACGTGAGGAAGAAAGAAAGAACGAAGAAAAAAATTGCAAAATTAAAATTCATGCACAACTCAGACTTACCAATACATCAACGAGATTAACCAGTCAAAAACTCCACAGAAAGATTTCAGACAAGATTATCAAGCAACTGAGCTCTCGCTTCTCTGATTAAACCTAGATCTAGAAAAAGAAAGAAAATATCTTCTTTATGTTTCTGTTTGCGTGTCTTATACATAGGGTAACGGGTAATCGGATCTATTGGTAGAGAATATGAGTCTAACAAGGGTAGGTGTCTATAGAGATTACCGATAACTTAGGTAACAAGTTTTTCACGGGTTCGCGGTTAGCCGGTGGGTTGGCCCTGGCCCGGCTTGTTTATAAACAAGCTGGAAACTTCAACCTTAGTCCGACTCGTTTAGCTAACAAGACGGTCCGGGCCAACCCGCGGGTTGAGACTCATATTGACAACTCTAGTTATTAACGTGCAGTTAATTCCCAACCACTTCGAGGGATTCACCAACACTTGTCTTGCGTTGGAAATTGGAATTGATCACTTGTGATCCTACTCAAGTTAACACAGATTTGGATATTGATTTTTGAGATCGTCCATATCTTACCATAGACTCATGAACCACAAAACGTTGGTTGTATTTCGGTACCCCTGCTTTTACAATTTTCCTATTAAAAACCTAGGTCAACTACTTATAGATTTTGTTTAGACAAAACTTTAAGATCCTGGAAATAACTTTTTATAGGAAAATATACTAACGACCGCAAAGTATTTAACCTAGCTTATGTTTTACTTAAAACTTCCATGGAGAATCACGACATTGGTGTAGCTGCTAGAAATTTACTAGGCTCAACTACCCCGGGCTATTTCTACTCATGTGCACTACACTGTATCAAAAGACACTTCTCCTCTAAAGGGGGTCTATGTGCTAGGCAAGAACAGCACCGATAGACCAACCTTAGGATGTAGCTGGAATATAATCAATCGTGGATCCCTTTCCTTAAGGGAAGATGATCCCTATTTATAGAGATCATTGTGGACAGACCCTAGTGATACAATACTTCTAGGATATACATGGTTACATACAACTAAGGCGGTTACATTAAGTCTATTTTTGCGAAGCGGAGGGTGCGTATGACTGGTTGTCCTACGCTTACATGGTTCATGCGCTTGGGGAGTTCCGCTGCTACGTGTGTCCTTCTGTATTCTTGCGGTGGCGTTGCGCTTTAAGGGAGACATATGAAATATGACACCCACAACTGGTAAATACAAGGTGCTACTTTTTGTTAGAGTTCTTGACAGAACCGACAAAGAACCTTAACTACCGATATAAAGCTATCAAGTCTATTTAATTTGACATTTCAACAAAAAGATCGAACTTATCATCAGTCATCATGTACCACAGTCTTGAATCATCAAAAGCCGTGACACGTAATCGATAAACAAGAGAGAATTGTGGATACTATATTCCATATGTATCCTTAAGTTCGAGGCTTGATAACTTGCATGGGTTAAAGCCCAACCCAATATTTATAATACTTTAAACCCATACACTGCATGACGTCTAATCCCCCGACCTCCGTATTCCGGAGCTATATAACCTAAACTGACCTGGTAATCCAGCTCTGTAACAGTCTATCATTCAGAGACTTGTCCTTACTAGTGGAAAATGCCCGCTTAAAGACACGAGGTAAGTGTCGTTTAGAGCCCAACAACGACATTTACTTGTGTTGCATCAAGTGTCGCAATATCTCCGTAGCAGTTTGGAACAACACTTGCAAATGTCGATGTTGACTGAGACATTTATAAGTGTCGCAATCTGAGACACGTATAAGTGTCGTTATGCAAGTATTATAAATAAAAAAAAAAGAGTCAGATATGGCTGACTGCAGATCAGTCAGCCAGACTAAGCTGAAACAGACTGACTCAACGAAAAGAGTCAGATTTGGCTGACTGCAGATCAGTCAGCCAGACTAAGCTGAAACAGAACTGACTCAATGAAAAGAGTCAGATTCGGCTGACTGCCTGAACCATTCTGACTTAGCTGAAAACAGAGCTGACTCAAATTCAAATTGAAACTCAGATTCACATTCAGATTCAAAATCAGATTCACATTCAGAATAATATTCAGATTCAGTTACAGTTACAGTTTCATATTCAAATTCCGGCTGAAAATTCAGATTACAATAAAGTGGTAGATGAAACCTGAACACTATCTAACTAAGTTATAAGCTAACAAAAGGTTGATACAAACTAGATTTCCATCACCAGAATAGTTCCTTCTGACAGTTTTCCCACAAGATAGATGAGACTTCAAGTAAAATACCTGCACACAACATCAAGTAAATATCAAACTCAACTCAAGAAAATCAGACTTGCATTCTGTACCTGTAATAGCTAGATTTACATGTGTTTTCTGATGAACCTGAAATATCAATAGCTACCGCGATCTCATTTAAGTGTTCATAATGGTGCATACATACATTCATTGAAAACTGTGCAAAAACGTAAAATGCCACCAAATGTTGTTTCCAATTACCTGCTAGTGTTTTCTTCATAGTCCAATGCACTCCACTAAGTGAGAAGACAATTAATCTCCTGAAAGGAAAAAAAAAAAAAGATACTAGTTAGAAACTGAGGCTACATCTGTGATGATACACTAAGCTGCTAGAAATTAGGACAAATATATTAGCAATGAACTGGTATTCCTTGTCGACATGTTCATATTTTTACAGAATTAACATTCAACACTGTAAAAACATAATCAGAGTTAATTTTTCAATATGTTTACCAGCATTCGACACAACCAACATTCAACACTGAATTGAAATATCCACAAACTAAGAGAAGAAAAGAACAACAATTCACTGCAAATATCTACCTAAACAGCAAAAAGGCGCACACGGCCACAAACCTCCAAACCCTCGACTTCTATACTACCAGAAAGTGATAATGATAGTAGTAGAGGATTTGGCAGGGTGGCCGCGAACAACAATTTGCTGCTACTTACACCTAAGCAGCAAAAAGGCGCACCCCTCGTACCCACAAACCCTCTTCTTGTTCTTCTTTACCAGCAAGTGATAAAAAAAAAGCAAGAAGAAGGTTTGAGTGTTGAGGCGCACGCGACAATTTGCTGCCACTAAGAGATAAGACTTGATATCATACATATCGACAAATATAACCACAGATAACACACATACATTATAACAGTTGACAACAATTCACTTTTGATTATCTGGTGGTGGTCCGGTTAGTGTTGTTGGTTGTTGCTGATCGTTGTGGTGTAAAATTTACACGCCTTACACTAAGCTGACCACCAACAACACCACCACCCATTCCAACAAACCACCACCACCAACACAAACACATGAAACTACACAGTCCAACACCACCACTACACCAACAACATCATGAACACTATCACTACCAACCATAACATGATACCCATAAATGCAAAACCACATAACATGAAATAGAAAACACATATTAATCAAACAGACACAACCAACATTCAACACTGAATTGAAATATCCACAAACTAAGAAAAGAAAAGAAATACATACCTGCCTGTTGAGTATCGCCTCCATCCCAATACTCACTTTCTCCCACAGTTGCTGAAATCAACGGCGCTTCATTACTGGTTGCAGTGAAGACATACGGATCTTCAAGAGCATTCTTATTTGGGTCTGATTTTACTTGTGATTCCAAAACCAGATGCCAATGCTTCCTTGTCAGATCTTTGCAGTAAAAAACTTGGTAAGCTTGAGAAGCATGGATGAAAGGCTCATCGACCTCCTTGGAGCTTCTCATAAACTTTTCAAAGTTGACAAGCCTCGACTTTGTCTCTGGATCCACATATGATCCATTTGTTTTGTCTTCGACGCGCACCCAATCACATAGAAAAACAACTTCTGTGAAAACATCATAGTCTAGTTCAAGTATCATCTGCACTATGCCGTAGTACGTAGTGTCGTCTTCGACAAGGTTTGTATCTCTGGAACTTGCTCTAAAGCTGGTACAAGCTTCCATAGTAACCCCGCTGTTTTGTGTTGTCAAATGTTTCTCTGCATCAGATGTATAGAAAAGATAGCCATTAACAGAGTACGCTCTATATGAAACGGTCGAGAAGGAGGGACCGATTGCGAGCCTGCGATAATCTGTCATGGGAGTGCCTTCAAGTTGGTCTTGTAACCATAAAATGTAGTCTATAGGCTTTGTCCTTCCCGTACAAGTTAGGTTGAAATTAGTAAGATATGTATCATATTTCCTGTGAAAAAACAAAGAAAATGTTAGTGAAGCTTACTTTTTTATACTGTAATCAAAGGATTGAAAAATAAATCAGCTTAGGAGAATTGGCTTACGCTTCCCATTCAGTATTTTCATCTGAATGTCTCAATATCCATTTACGCACTTGTTGATATTGTATGTTGGTTAGCGTATATGGTTTTCCTTGTGAATGAGGTGGGTGTGGACCTTCATAAACATCACCAGGCATTGTTATCTTTCCTCGACACTTGTAAGACTTTCGCCTCCCTTCAGGAATGTACTCCATGCAATGGCGCGCGCCTTCATCGACCAAATACTGTTTTTCAATAGACCCTTCAACATAATTTTTGTTGCGACCAAGTACCTTGTAGGTTCTCATCATCCTGCAAATGTAATTTGTAACCACAGATATGTAAGTTTGTTTAGATTCACAATAAGAAACTGAAAGCATTAGTAACCAAATGACTGTACCTCTCAAAATTGTACATCCACCTAAACTGAACAGGCCCCAATTCAAGTGCCTCTTCTGCCAAGTGAACGACGACATGGGTCATACTAACAAAAAAGGCAGGCGGGAAGTATACCTCGAAAACACAAATTGATTCCACTACACGCTCTTGCATTATACGAAGCTCTTCACAATTAATCACCTTAGAACAAAGAACTTTGAAAAAGATTGATAAGTGTCGAACGGCCTCACGCAGAGGCTTATGCTTCTAAAAACAATGCAGTAAAAAAATAGGCATTAATCCCTGCATAAGAATGTGATAGTCATGCGACTTCAGGCCCTTCAATTGGAAATCCTTTAAACATACTTTCTTTTTCCAGTTGGAACTGTAACCAATTGGAACTTTGAGCGTGCTTAGAGTTCTGCAGAGAAGTTCCCTTTCAGAATTAGACAAGCGATAAGGTGCAGGACCGACCTGATCTTTTTTCCCATTCTTTTCTGTGAGCCACAATTTAGGCTTTAATTTCAGATCTTCTAAGTCTTTGCGCGCTGCAACCCCATCCTTGGACTTATCCTTGTGGCCCATGAAGGTTCCAAACAAATTCTCTGCAAAGTTCTTTTCCACATGCATGACATCCAGATTGTGCCGAATCTTCAGAAACTGTAGAGAAAAACAAGGAAAAATATTATAAACAACCATATATCCTTTTGAACTAAAGCAAGATACAATATAGGTTAGGCCAGGAATACCTTCCAATATGGGAGACTATATAAAATCGATCTCTTCGACCATGGAAATTCAACCGTCCCACGCTTTGCTAACTTCCCAAATTCTTTATCTGCTGTTTCTGTCTTGTCAAACAATTCAACACCACTCAAACGTCTTGGTGCCTCTCTCGTATCCACCGATCCGTTGAATTGTGCTTTCTGCCGTCTATAAGGGTGACTCCTGTCTCTTAAAAACCTTTTATGCCCCATGTACGCATACTTTCTACCTGATTTCAGCCATATTGCATCTGTATCTTCTCCACACACCGGACAACCAAATCTTCCCGAAGTTCGCAATCCAGCAACATGTGCATATGCCGGAAAGTCATGTATGCACCACAATAGCATTGCTTTCATTGTAAAAAAAGACTTTGTATGCGCATCATATGTTTCCTTTCCTCGTGTCCACAACTCAGTTAACTCGTCGATCAAGGGCTGCATATAAACATCTATGTTATGGTTGGGACCAAGTGGACCTGGAATCAGCATTGTCAACATTGTGAAATCTTTTGACATGGCTAATTCTGGTGGAAGGTTAAACGGAACCAGCATGACGGGCCAAGTGTTGTGCGATGTCATCATTCTAAATGGGTTAAAACCATCGGTCGCTAGTCCCAAACGCACGTTTCGCTTCTCATCAGCAAATTCAGGCCACTGCGCATCTATTGACTTCCACTGTGAAGAATCCACCGGATGTCGCATGTGTGTAGAACTTTCTACAACCTTAGAATACCATATCATCAATTCAGCTATCCACGGAATACTATACAATCGCTGCAACCTTTCCGTAACTGGAAAATATCTAAGTTTCTTCTGCGGCACCTTTCTAGTGGTTGGATTACTACCTTCTGCAGGTTTTTGCCATCTACTTACCTTACATTTAGGACACTCGTCTAAATCCTTATGCTCGTTCCGATAGAGGATGCAGTCATTAATGCATGCATGGATAATCTCGCACGACAACTGAAAGGGCTTAATCATATCCTTGGCTTTCCTACAATTTTCTGGTAATGTATTCTTCTCCGGTAAAATAGTTTTCAAATACCCAAATAACTGTGTCATGAAAACATCAGAACATTGATACCTTGCTTGCATACTCAGCAACTCCACCGTCACTGACAACTTGGTGTGATCAGCATTACAACCTGGAAATAAAGGTTGCAATGAATCCTGCAACCTCGCACTGTAATCGACACCACCCCTATCTGGAACATTATCAACTTCACCATTACCAGCAGTACCATCTTCAACATCAGCCCACGGTTGGTGACGATCAGAATCAATATAGTTTTCAGCACCAACTGCATTACCTAATGTGTCACTGAACAAGTCTACTATTCTTGGGTGAGAAGCAGAATCATTCACAACATAATTTGCAGGTAAAGGAGGAACTGGGGCATTGGAATGATTCACACAAGGTCGCTCTCCATGATGGATCCACCTTCGGTATGTCAAATCAAACCCATGTTCAAGAATATCCCCATGTACATCATCAAGAGATTGAGGGGCACTATCCTAATTCTTACATTTGTTACAGGGACAGAGAACTTCAGTAACACCTTCACCAAGACTATCTTTTGTAAATTGGATAAAAGATTGAACACCAGCAACAAATCGAGATGACAACCTGCGTGCATTCATCCATTCTTTACTTGGAGGAACGATACGATGTTGAGACATCTGCTCACTACTGTGTAACCAAATAGCATATGTTAATAGATGCTCTAACAATCCAAAATGAACTACAAAAAGCAAACTACAAAAAACGAAAAAAATCCAGTCCACTCAATATGTTATGCGTAAGTCGATTGCTTACACATAACCAATCGACTCACACATAAAATAGGGAGTGTCCCAGCTAGCTCCTGCATTTCAGCTCTTAATTGAACCAACTAAAAAAATGAAATTAGTGAATACAGATTATCAATGAAAAATGTAAACCCTAGAACCAACTCAAAAAATGAAATTAAATTTAAAAAAATCTGAAACCCTAGATCCGTAATACAGAATAAACCCTAAAGATGAACATAATAAAATTAAACATTATCAATTTAAGAAAACCATAACTATACTTACAGATAGATGAACCCTAGGTTGAACCGTAACTTATGAGCCCTAAATTAAACCCTAGAAAGATGAAATCAGCTAATACCCCTAACTTGTGTGCACCATTTTTGCTTAATCTTCTGAGAGACGGAAATTTGTGAGGATTTGTTAAGAAAATGACTAAGACCTGGGTTTTTCTAAGAGAGACGATATAGACACAGAAGAAAATGAAAAATAGATCTCACTTGTTTTCTCTCGATGGATTAAGTACCTAGCTAGTCAGATGGAGTCAGCTGTCTGGTTGGTGGGCTGAATCACTCTGACTGAGTTTAGTTTCAGCTGTCTGAGTGATGATGGGCTGAATACACGTATAGATAAGTTATCAAAACGTGTTGGTTTAGTCAGAGAGGAGATCGGATCAGTGAAGTTAATGTCGGCTCAGTCATGCCGGAAAAAAAGGATCAGTGAGTTAATATGGGTTGTCATGCCGGAAAAAAAGGGTAAGTTATCTAAACGTGTGGGTTTAGACAGTGAATAAAATCACTGAAATGGAAAAGAATGGAGATATTCAATTCACCGTCAGTGATTTCTGAGTCACTGAAACAGGCTTTTTTCAGTCTTTTTGACGTCTAAATTCAAAGTGCCTGCATGCAACATTTAAAGCCATGGAAATTTCTAGAGAACAATACCACTATATAAAGAAAGATATCTTATTTGGGAGATAAAAATTGCATTACAAGATGGAAAGAATTCAACAAAAATACAACTATCACACAGTCATGGCAATGTTATATCAAGTACAACTTGAAGAAAGAAGGAACCCTACTGCTGCTCGTCATTATCTGCAAGAAACTACTTTGATTGGGAAGATGTGGAAGAATCGTCTACATCTTGAGCTGTATCGGATCCCCCTTGACTCAGATGATAGGTCGACCAAGTCAGTCGATTCTCTGGAAGCGGGATTTATCAAAACCCTTGCTGAAAATTGTGATGAGATTATGGACCCCAACAGCCGATTTTGTCAAGAGATGAAAATTTTGTTGGATCGTCAACCTGCAGGTGAGGAGGAGGAAGTTCAGTCGCGTTTGAGAATTCCAATCATCGACTTAACAAATGATGAATGTGGTGAAACAAGTAAGGCAGATAAAGGTGGAGCAAGTAGGGCAATTTCAGAAAAGGGCAAGGGGAAACAAAAGATGTAATAATGATCATCTATGTTTCTATCTATATTCTAGTTATGTTTCTATGTTTTCTAGCTAAGTTTCTATGTTTTCTACTATGTAAGTTTCTATGTTCTCTACCTATATATGTAATATAATGAAGTTTGTTTTCATCTACACTTGATCCATATTCAATTTCACTATACAATAATAACAACAAAAATTTCACAGTACTAGAGAGCTTACCAAGTTTTCGCCAATAGTCGCTTGAATTGAACAGTCAAGCTACATATCCTGCCTTGCACATCTGAAAACACCAAATATACAGAAAATATAAGATGTAAACAAAGAGAACTTGCGAGCAAAAGATAGAAAGTGACCATTCATCATTACCTTTTTGTTATAACAGCCGGTTCATACAAAACAAGTTAGTATTCAGAAAACAAGATGCATGAAAAAACAGAAAGCAAAAAGAGAAGCATGAAATATTTTTCATTATATAAAACAGCAGGGCTAGAAAACCTGCTTTAGCTACATATCCGACAGTTTGCAAGATATGAAAATTACATGTTTTGGCAGAGTGTCTTCCTCTTTACAAAAAAACCAAAAAAAAAAGAGAAGACACTCAAATCAAAACCAAACAATCTTGCAATACTGATCACCAGTATATATCCAAAAAACCAAACCTTTTCCCCAAAAAACTTACACATATATACCCTGGTCAGTGATTATATATCCAAAAAGTCCCATATATATCCCCCAAAATACTTACACATCTACCTGAACATGTGCAAACCACCAAAAAACACATCAATAAAACTAGACACCAACAACTAGAGATGAACAGTTATCAACAAATCGCTTTGGCCACTGAACTGTCTCGCCTATATAGACATCTTCAAAAGTTCGTTCGTCGTCGCAGAGGCTTGCTGATGGTACCAAAATTTCATTAATTATGACTGAATAATCTTCAGAATCTGGATCCACCAAGTTCAAATCATAGTGGCCAAATGCCACAGGTCTCTTTCTCATATTCCTCACTACTACTGTTTGAATTGCAGGTTGAGGAGCAACACCATTATCCATTCCCTGAAGACAATAATTGTTCATACAAAGCTATTTATATGGTTCAAGAAAAAATCATTGAATGAACTGTAAATAGTAAGAAATATATTACTTGATTAGCATTTCCTGTGCTGCCAGCTCTTAGTTGCGCAAACTGTTCTTCAAGCCATTCAACACGAGTTTGCCATTCTCTTGTTTTCTGCTGTTCTTGACGCAACATCTCTCTAGGAATTCCAGAAGCAAGAAAATCATTCTTGGTGACACCACCACCCATTCCGCGAACAAAACTGCTCCTACCATCTACCCCAAACACCTATATCCACCAAGAAGTTAACATATAAGAGTCAAACATATATAGCTAACTGACTTATAGTGTAATCAGAGTGTAAGAAATACAACATATATAGCTAACTGACTTATAGTGTAAGAAGTACAACAGAAATTAAAATTCATCTCACCTTAGCAACTGCATCTTTGTCCAAATTGGTCTCATTTCTATACTCATCAGTATTGAGCAGCTCTTGGACCATTCCCTGAAAAGTACAACACATATTACAAGTGGAAAGCAAATCGCATAGAACTGGAAGCAAAACCACATAAGAATATACACTTAATTACCACATATTTCCTGCATCTTAATTCGTAGGAATTAGGGTCAACTTGTTCAAAATGCTCTGCTAGGTCTGCTGGGAGTTCCTTGTACACATGAGTTGCCAAGTACACTCTAGATCTTGATACAACACCATCTGGGCTTTGTTGTTCCAGTACATGCCTGCGGCGAGCAATGCCATCTCTTCCAGTAGTGTGCATAGCTTTAACAGCTTCCCTTGCAGCCTTCCTTCTCACCCTTGCAGCTACAACCTTTGGGTCAGCAACTGAATCCACAAATCTTTCCCAATCTTCCTTTTTCCTATTCTTTGGAACCTTGGCTTTTTTTTCAGGAACAGAAGCAGGTACATCACACAATTTCCTTAAAGGAGTCTTCCCACACCTCCAATATTTGTTAACTTGTTTGAGAGCCTTCTCCTTGACATATTCAGGCACACTGAAATAGTTTCTGATTCTTCTCCAAATTTCTTCCTTTCGATCTGCGGGAACAATCCTCCAATCATGATAATGAGGTGACACAGTGCTCCTAGCAATCTTCCCTAACTTAGAAGCATATGGCTTTGAACTATTCTCAACAGGTTGTCCCAATGAATTGAAAATAACCACAGGTCGGAGATCACCTACACAAATAAAAATTCAGTCAGTTCATAGTGACATAGCAATACAGGGCATTCAATTCAGTAAGTTCATAATGAACTTAGAAGGTACATATCATCATATGAGGGATTTAGAGCATCAACAGTTGATAATAGAGCATGATCAGTTCATAATATAACTTATCGACAAATTATTTTACTATAAAAGAGCATAAAACATATATTTAAAAGGCAAGAAGAGGGTACCAGTCTCATTTTCTTCAGCAACATCAACCATCTCCTCCTCATCATCATCATTCACATGATCTACATGTACTTCTGGGTGAGTCATGTCATTACCATGACTGGGAGAGTGCTCACCATCGGAGGAGGCGTCGTGTTCACTCCTTGAGCCTGGACTTGCAACAATGTGTTGTTGACAGCTTGCAGCAATGTGTTGAGTACCAGAATTGGATTGCTGTTGAGTACCAGAATTGGATTGTTGTTGAGTACCAGAATTGGATGGATGTTGAGTACCAGAAGTGGATGCACTTGAAGTTCCATTATTGAGCATAGCCGGATGCCATCCCATTGAACTTGGCGAAGTCGCAACAGGACCCCAACTCATTGAGCCTGTAGTACTTGGAGAACCTAGCCTACTTGCACCTGTGTGTGGACTTGATTGACGACTGAGTGGACTTGCAGCTGCATTAGTATTGAGCATTGCCGGAGGCCACTCGATTCCATTTGACTCATGTGTAGTCGACTGAGTACGGACATTTGGTACATTAACTCTTCCAGCATTGAGTCTTGTGACTCTTCTCCCCGACCCCGACATTGTTAATTACCAGAAACAAGAACAACACGCTGAAAGCTTCAATAATTACTTCATGAGGTGAACAAAGTAAAAACAACTTAAGCTTAAGACAGTGATATAACTTCATGATGTTCAAGACAGTGAACACAACCATACAAACACCGATCCATTTGTTACAAACAACTTAAGCTTTGTAATCATACAAAACCAAATCAAAATGGATAGAGCATACACAACAACTTAAGCTTTGTAATCATACAAAACCAAATCAAAATGGATAGAGCATACACAACAACTTAAGCTTTGTATGATTAAGCTTTGTAACACAACTTAAGCTTTGTAACCAAACAAACCCTACAAACACAACTTAAGCTTTGTAATCATACACAACAACTTAAGTAAAAACAAACATGCACTGATCATATTTAAGACAACAGAAAATTTCTAAACAAAATATAGAGCATATATACATGCATGATATATCAATCATACACAACCAAACCAAACCAAAATTACAGGAAAACAAAAATCACAAAATTCACAAAACAAGAAAATTAAACCAATTATACCTCAAGATCCTGCTTAACCCAGATGAAGATTTCCTAAAACCCTGTAAATTACAAATAAAATAAATCATCAACAAAATCACAGAAATTAAAAACCCTAACTTTTAATCCAAAACCATAACTTTTCAATTAAAAACCTTACTTTTACCTATTAAGCACGAAATTGAAATGGTTGAACCACAGAAATTGGGATTCTTTACACCAACTGAATTGAAAAACAAAATCAAATCTAACTTAGGGTTTCAACAAAAACAGAAAAGGTTTTTCTTTCCACGAAAGGGTTTTTCTAGTGAAGATGAATGGTAAAGGGAGAGGGGTTAATGGAAATCATGGTGTTGTCGGAAATCATTTTGGCGCTGCAATGGAAACTGATTTTCTGAAAGAGGAGTAAAGAAGAGAGAAGTAAAACTAAAACTGATCGAGTGGGTATTGTACAGGTATATGTAGTCTTGCGATATTTTCGATGAGCTTTCATCTACACCGCTGAAAACTTATCCAAAATCGTGACCGTCGAGGGTGGGCGTACAATTAGCTTGCGGAAACATCAAATCAGCTAAACGTTACTTATAAGTGTCTCAGTGTGGTCAACACAACAAAGACACATTGACCCTAGTCAGCAACACTTACGGTATTGTTGTTTAATTATTTTACTGTTTAACCAACACAACAACACATAAGTTAGTGTTGTTCACACAACAACATGATTCTAAATGTCGCAATGCAGTGTTGTAGTTAGGCCCTTTTCCACTAGTGATTGATCCTAAAAATAAAGGCTTTGCCTCCGAGCAGAGGTTCCCAAGTTTATATATTTTAATATAACGAGAGCTTCACTTCTATCTCGTCTCTCTTATTTTTCTTGAGTATTTTATACTTAGATAATTATACCCGAGTTGTTTATTTAGTATTTCTGCCAACTGCATTTTGGTGCCGACACAAAGGGACAACAAACTTAACTAAACCAAAAGTCACAGATTTTAGAGATATGGTGAGGATGATCATTATTTCGTGAAGCACAACTTAGGTTTGGGTCTCTTCGGGAAAATCCAGTAGCTCATCAAAAGGATGAGAGAGTATACCTGTTAAAGTGGGGATACCAAGTACATTACCAACTTTTTATTGTCGTTAACCTATATGATATATTATATGAACGATCTCAAAAATAAATATTCAAGTAACAACCCGAGATGAGATCTTTATTCAAGATCCAAATTCTTACAAGATTAATCTTTGGAAATCTCAAAAGAGATTGAATGCACTCAGAAGTTGATAACGTACTTTTTTGCAATTATTTTACTTATCAACCAAAGAAAATACAACGCGTAAAATAAATTAATGCTAGACAGAAGAAATTTTGTTAACGAGGGAACCACAATCCATCAGAAAACCTCCGGAACCTAGTCCATATTTGAACACACGCCGTATGTCTCTACAAATACTAGCATACTATCAGCCTTCATACTGGATTGTAGTTGAGACCAAATCAACCCTCCTAGCAATTCAGCTGCAGTTGTGCGCCTACATCTCTTGGTTCTCGCGAGAAGTTGCGCACCTGATTCCCTTAGCTAACGTCCTTTATAGCCTAAGAGTAGTTCCATAGTCCTTCATGAAGGCTACCACTACCCTGCTTCTAACATGACGCATGGTTTTAGATAAGGTATTCAATCAAGGTTCAGGGATATCGAGTTCTTTATCATGTAGTGCTTGTTATTATATAATAATTGATTTTACCCCACCAAAGAAATAATATTCACCCTTGGTTTAGATTTATTTATTTATTATTATTTTTATTTTTTTGCAGAACTTTTAGGACTTAATCTTACTGAAAAGAGCTTTACGAAGTTTCTACCAAAATCTTGATCTTATGATTGATCGTTCAATAACAATAGAGTCGATCCAAGATACATGATCAAGGATTCTAAAATCCGACTATGTTTCACGATCCTCAAGTGGATTCGTAACCTTGAAAACAGTTTCGAGAAGACGACCAACCTCTCAACAAGGATATACAATATTGTGTAGAGGATTGAAAGCGTTTGTTGCTGGAAGTCATCTATTTATATTTGATCATCAATGGAGGTTTAACTTATGATCAAAGCGACCTTTGATTGAGGATCAAGAAACATCGTGACCTGGAAAAGTCCATAAGTTGCTTTGTATACAATCTTAACTTTTCGAACCGCCTAGAAGCATGCTAAAGATTCGCCTTGAATTTTATAAAGGTTGTGCAAAAAAATGTCGGTTATGACAATGATGCAAAGGTCGCGATATGTACGTTAACCTTTTTGTTGAAAAAAATGAACAAGAATTACGGAAATCTGTATGGTTGGCGATAGATATGTGAACCATGTTTGGACGGTTCACATATCTAAGGGTAGTGAAAAGATTCGCCGTTACTTCTCAAACCGTCTAGAACCACAAGTGGCTAAGGTAGTGAAAAGATTCACCTTGACTTATATGAAAGTTGTGCAAAAAATTTCGGTTAATGACTAAATGTCCTTGAAATGCACGTAAACCATCTGTTAAAAAGATGGACACGAGTTACATAACTTTGTATGGTTCGCGATATATATGTGAACCATGTTTGGACGGTTCAGTTTAGTTTGGGTTGTGTTCGTGATAGGTACGTGAAGCATGATATACGCTTTGGAATTCAACAACTTTTCTCTCTATCATGGTTCACGATGGGTACGTGAACCTGTTAGCTTGGGTACTCAGTCTCGAATTCCAATGGCTGAGGCATTGTACATCTATGAGTGCATCTACTAAAATTTCCAAATCTTCGTACACAGGGCTAAAACTAACGTGTTAAGACTCAAATAACTTTCTTTTACAATCCTTTTTATAAATACCAATACACGACGACATCGACTATTATATGATAGAATGGTAAACACGAGATCGTGGAATAAGCATTCATAGCCTTTTGACAAGAGGGCGAAAGATAATCAAATGTTTAAGCTCCGGTCTTCAATCATCAAATGGTCTTCGTCTCAATATCCAATCTCTCATACACCGAGAATGAGACTGTAGACTAAATTAAGGATTGTGTTTGGCAACTAAACTTGATAACTGACTTGACATACCAACGCCACTGGGTTCAACCAAGCAATGCTCTAACAATTTCCCTTTTTGTCAATTATAGTGCAAAAAACAATCTTACATATGGATATTTTAATAAGATAAAAAATCGAAGCTGCAACCATAATGCAATCTAGATTTCTTGAATTCTCCAAAATCTTCAAAGTTTGCTTCAATGTTCTTTCGTGTGTGATCATTATGCCTTACATCTTAGCTAGTGTCGAAAAAAATATCCAAAAACCTCACCGCGAATGGACAAGCAAGTAGTATTACAAGCTTGTAACCATGTTGTACCAATGCTTAAAGAAAATACTACGCAACATTGACATGTTCTCCCCCTTAATCAATAGATTCAAGAGTATCTCGTTTTGCTTAAACATGATAATGAAGCACAATTTAGTTCATTCCCCGTACGACAATGTTCCGAAAAGACATATGTATTGTCTTAGTAGTAGAACTACTAAAATTTCTTCTTTTTTTTATCAAAAAAGTTGATTGACAAGTGATATAAAGAAAAATAAGGATCCACCCGAATAGCCTAAAGAGAAGGAGATAAAGGTCTGCATATAAAGTTGGATGAATACACTAAGTTCTGAAACTTAGCTTCTTCACCTTATTAGAGAATACATGTGCAATTCTCTTCAATTCCACAACTGCACAGCCCCAAAAGATATTACCATAAAGCATAAGTTCAATACGAACTCTTCCCCATTTGATGTCATTCTCAAAGAGAGAAACAAGAGCGACCTTCCCAAAAGTTTTCCTTCTTAACCAGTTACGAACGTAATAACGAAAATCACAACTTTTTATTTTAGCCAATGTGAACATAAGAGTCCAAAATTGTAGCTTAAGAGAAATTGTTATCATCAAAAGTTGTCTCCTCTTAGCCATAAGAGTTAGAAACGTGACTCTTGACAATCTTCATGAAATTCTTCCCAAGGGTTTATGATTAGAATTTATCAATTTCATGGTATGAATACATTCACAAGAATAATCAATACATATCAAGTATTGCAATCATCATCAATATGCAAGTTTAACTAAATAAATTCTATTAAGGGCTATTGAACGTTTGGTACCTAGGAAAAGACCAACACATAGCGTTGGTACCCAACATTTAAAAAATTAAGATTTGGTACCTAGACCCAACGTTGACCGTCAGAGTCAAACTTTGACCCAACAGTTTACAAAATTTAATAGTTTTAATTAATTAAATATACAATTTTACCATCATATCCCTAATCCTTATCTTCTTTCTCCCTCTTCTCATTTTTCCAGAGCTAATAGTATTCGACCATTTTCCGGTACTTGAGAAGGAGCCCGAGGTTGCATCACCGAGAACAAGTTCATGAGATTTCTTCAACAATCCTCCTATTCATGTCCATTTTTCCAGTATTCTCAATCTATCTTATTCTTACCTCCTCCTATACTTAAATATTTGCTGCCAATCGATATGGTACCGGTGATTACCTTTACCTGTTCTTTCTTCTTTAGGGCAAAAACCTATACAACAAAAGCAATTGATTACAAATGATCTTGAAATTAGTCTTCTTAATTTCGATTCAAGCCTCCATTTTGGCCACACATGTGCAGCTGAAAACCTGGAATCAAACCTAAATCTCCATCAATCAATTTTCATAAACCCCTCACACAGAATCAACCCTAGATTAAACCATCGAAATTAAATGTGTATCGACGAAGAATAAGGAATCCAGACCCTCAATCCCTTTTCAAACCCTAGATTAAAGAACCCCAAAAGACAAAAAAAATGTCTCTAATTGGTTATTACAGATTACTTATTGTTCTTCATGATTGATTCCAATTTTTTTTATTCCACTCCATCAACAACTAACTCAGTTAGTTCAAGAAATTGTTGAATTGGTATAGCAGGTTTAGAAGGATTGTGGTCGCTGACTAAGTTGATTTTATGATGAATGGCTTAAGTGTTGAATGATTTAAAGTTTGTGTTTGAATTGAGGTTTTGTAAAAATCCAAATCAAAAAATCCAAATCAAATTTGCAGGTAAGGAGATGTATGAAAAGGGGATAAAACACAACAAGAAAACCTCCACTGCCAGGAAGCACATCACATGTTCGATTGGGATGGGGGGTTTAGTTGTCTATCTGTTAAGGATTCAATTGGGATTGGATACTTTGCTTTGGGTTTTGATTTTTAATGAGATATTCTGATTTGATTTCAAGTGAATGTGAAGCAGCCGAGAGAGATAATAAGGTTACAGACCAGAAACATTAAAAGGATGAAGACTACATTAAGAAAAGACGAAGAAGAAGTTAAGATGAATCAGAGGTGGTAGCCGCTGTTCTAATCAAAATTAAAAACGACGCATTTTTGGGTAAAGTCTAGGGGATTCATCCATGATCGTCGGATCAAAGGGCATTTTTGGATTTTTAAAAATAATTATTTTGTTAGTAAATTTAATTTTATTATGTTAAGTCAACGGTTTGACTTAACGGTCTCCGTCAGGTTCAGGTACCAAATCTTAATATTTTGAATGTTGGGTACCAACGCTATGTGTTGGTCTTTTGCCGGGTACCAAAGCTTAAATAGCCCTTATATTAATTGAAAGATGAAAAATACATAGAAATAGTAGTTATTGCCCTCAGAAGAATATGTATCATTGTTTCCCTTTTAAAGGGCAAACCCTAATTTTCTCCAAGTTCTTTTACTCATCGAGTTTTATCTTCCGAATTCTGAATGACTTGTTTGAACCTTCGATATCATTTTATACAACCCTCAAACTTAGCCTCCCAAGTCTTCACATATTAGGAAAACTCATAGTAAGACATACATACCAAGATTAATGTTTTTGGAACTAGGTTTCGCAACGCAGAAGCACGGTTCTGTGAAGCCCCGAACTCCCAAATTGTTTTTATTTTCTTTTTCTTTTTTTAAGCAAAACATATGTAGTTTTCGAAACCAAGAGCTTTTGGTTTCGATATCCCTTTTCAACCACACTTTCAACAACACTTTTTGTGCATGACTGTTTTCGGTAATTAAAGGTCTTGGACACTTGAAATTTAGGCTTTTGGTAAATAATTTTTGCACATTGCTATAGATGAAATCAATGATGAAATTTTAGGATCCTAGTATGGAATCTCCATAACTATAATTAGATAACCACATAACCTGTGACGGTTAAAATCACCATCAAGATGGAAGCCAGAATTTCCCTCAATGGGGAGTTAAAATGACACTTTTAAATCACAAACATGATTCAAAACTATGGTTCTATCTGATATTCTGTGAAAACTAGTTTTGTGCCCGTGTTACGCATCGGGCATGGTTAGCTTCTCTTAACAAATCTCTAGTGCCACCGCCCACCACCACATACCACTACTACCACCTGTACCGCCACCACCGTTACAACACAATCTACCACCATCACTAACACCACCGCCAACTACTACCACAACTTCCACCACCGCCAACCACAACCACCACCGCCATCTCCGCCCACCACCACCAACAACAACTTAAAATAAGGACTGATTTTGTTTGTTTTAGAAAGGGAACATATTGTAAGTATATTTGTGTGTTTGGAATTCTTTTGAACCTTGGAATTTTCGGAATCCCTAAAGATCGTCGAATACGGGGTTACGACGCTAACCCGATTCAATTACCCGGTGTAGACGAAGTGTAATAATATTGACACTAAATAGGTGTTGCCAAGTGTCCTTTCGAAAGCTCTTACTTCTCAGAAGACCTGTTTCGACCAATAATAAAACTAGAATTTAACGACAATCGAACGTGGGAACTTTTACTTTTTTTTTTTTTTAATTTTATGAACAATCAAGTCACTTTCATCCATTCTAAAATGGTGATTACATGATTGCTTACAAGAAAATTAAGAACATCAAAATACAAGAAAATAAAATTCCAAATACAATTAAAGATGCCAATTACATGTAGATCGCGAAGAGAAAGAGCAAATATACCATAAAGACACCCAATAGTTGTATGAAACGAGGAGAGAGAAAATGGTATAATCCGGATTCGTTTCATTTAGAATATTTGTCTTCTATAACAAGAGATGCTCCAAATAGATAGGAGTGCCTAACCCTTAAACATGGATGCCCTAAATCCCTTTTGTTGAAGATGAATCCAAAGCGATGCCGAGATAAATCGTCGATGTTCTTTGTTCTATAATAGCAACCCATAAATCAACCATAGAAGAAAGAATCACTTTTGAAGTGAGGAGATAATCGCTGTAAAAGCGAAGATAAAATCACCAAAATGG
>JAJJMA010006483.1:0-11203 GCA_023529015.1 Papaver nudicaule
AGTTGGAATTCTATTGCTATAAATAGGTCACTCGACCAGTTTGGAAAGACAACAACAAGAGCAGACAAGTTCAACAGTTTAATTCAGTGCAAGTTCAATCAATCAATCTCATCGATAATTGATTAACTCTTCTCATTCAGCATTTAATATCTAGTGAGAACTGAATATCCAAACTTCTTTAGCAATTCAATCATCAACATCACAGAAAATCATAGCAATTCTCTGATCTCATCTTTCTCTGCTTCCCTCCCTAAACCAACCCTATATCCTCTTCTTGTAACTGAAGCAATACTCGAACGGCCATTTCTTGGTTTAGGCGAGTCTTGTTCGATCTTGACCTCTCGAATTCATCACAATCTTTTATTACATCATCACACTTCATACTTTACCCCTCAGATTCTCTTTATTGTTTTACACCTAAAACAAATTTACATGGAAATCTAGCTTAGAAGAAAATTGATAATTAGTTGAATTAGATGTTCAATAGATTCTAGGATTAGGGTTTACAAAACTTACGGATTTTGGGAAGATCCTCCTTCCAAGTTCCGACACAGGCTTTCAGAGGATGAAGTTGTTTGTTCTAGTCTACTGTATGTTTGTGACTCTGTCACCCTTTTACCATTCGGCCTGTATTACATATTATCGTGAGGGCCGAATGTAGATTCGGCCTTCAAAAAAAAAAGGAGTTAGGGGCCGAATACACATTCGGCCCTAAAAAAATAAAGATTTAGGGGCCGAATACGTATTCGGCCCTAAAAAAAAAGCATTTAGGGGCCGAATGCACATTCGGCCCTAAAAAAAAAGATTTAGGGGCCGAACTGTTCTTCATTCTCAGGGAAAATGGAGCATTCGGCCCCTATTCTGGGTTTTTTTAGGGGCTGAATATGGCTCTGAAAGTGCGTTTTTTCGACGAAATCTCTCGATTCACCCATGGAAACAACATAATAATTCAATCACACACCATAAGACTCAAATATGATGAAATGGGTTTGTGAAATTATCTTCGAATCGCGACCATTTCTTCTTTTTCTCACTCGATTCGATTTTGAAGTTGAACTTGGGCAAGAGTGGGTTCATCCGGATCCGGTGGAGATTGTGGTTTTTTGGATCAATTTCTAGCCTTTGTTTTAGACCTCGTCATGTTATATAGGACGCACGACGATTAATTTTCCTAAATCGACGAGTTTCGATGATTTCGCGACGAATTTCGTTGTTTTGGATTTAGAGAAGAAGAAGAAGAAGAAGAAGAAGAAGAAGAAGAAGAAGAAGAAGAAGAAGAGAAGTTTTTTTTTTTTTGTTTTAGGAATATGATTAAGAATATATAGGTTAATTAGTTGAAGGGTATACTAGTAATTTATAGTGTTAATTGAGGGATAACTTAGACATTTCATAGCAAGGGCTAAAAAGTAATTTCGAGGGCAGGAGGGGGTGCAGATTTTATGGGTGGCTCAAAGCACGATTCATGTTTTGGGTTCAGCCCAGTTGGGATTTGGGTCAGTATTCTGCTGGGCTTGTGTAACGGGTTAGTCAGTCAGTTTGGTTAGGTCTAGTCAGTTTTGAGAAAGGGTTTCTACGTGAATAAAATGAAGAAAGAGCTATTCACGCAAAAATCCATCAGGTTCACGCAAGAGAAAAGAGGCAGAGCTAGGAGAAGTTTTGGGAGCAAGTTTGGAGCTTTGCAACAAGGGTTTTTATGTTTTTTTATTTATTTTTTTAATATTTTCTTTTTGTTTTCAATAAGCTATGTCTAGCTAAAATTTCTATATATTGGTTAAGGATGTATTCGGATATCATAGACATGAGTTTTTATTGTAAAAGATAAACAAACTTCATAAATCTTGAGAGATTTGTCAAATTAAGAGAACTCAGAACAAATTCGTCACATAAGATGAGATTTGTTGTATGACAGCAGCAGAAATTGAAGGAAATGAAGAACAGTAGATGTGAAATTGTTGAATTGAGATACACAGCGGAAATTTGGATCGCAACATCTGAAAACCCTAATTAGGTTTTCAGTCTGATACCATAATAGACCTGATGTCTACATGGCTGCTGAACGATTTTGTAATTCAAAGATTGAATTGATAAAACTGAAGAAGATAGTTTACAAACTCGACTTTGAAGAGTTTATATATCTCTTCAAACAAACCTGCCTCACTCACGTGTTTGACACACTCTTACAAAACCCTCTCAGACACACACAAATCTTACACTCTCATTACACCACACGGCACACAAACATTACACACACACACCATCACAACCTCTACACTATTATTAAGTATTCTTTTCATCATCGTTCATATTTTATTGTGCGTATAAATGCATGATTGACGTATTGCAGTATGAATGATTGTTTATTGATTCAAGTTGCAATTGAATTAGTTTATGTTCATATCTATCGCTAGAATTAGGTTTTGAGATACGGTATGTCGATGATTCACAAGTAGTACGATATAATTCTGAATGCGGTGATAGCTTTTAGGAATTGTATGTAGAATATGACCTTTGTCTGAATGAACTGCTCCTGGTAGTTCATTGCATTGATTAGCCTATATCATAAACCTTAATGCTCTTAGAGAATTGAACTCAATTACTCGATGTGTTGAGTTATTATTTACGTAGAATTCACATATTCATCGTTATGGTACGTGATGAAATTAGGAAATTACGTGATATTTTCGCGATGTTGTATTCTAGGGCTCTTGATGATGAGAGATTAAATAGAAACTCCAAATATTTATCATAGTGCATGTTATGTGATTGAAGATGAACCCTTAACCAGTATTCTCATCTCTTGATTATTTTTAATTACTTCGCTTTAATTTTAATTTACTTTTATTGCACAAAAACATCCCCCCCTTGGTTACTTTAGAAATCGATAATAAATAACAACCAATTCCTCCCTGTGGATTGAATCTGTTCTTACCATTATTCTATTTAATTTATTGTGAAGGTTAAGAACTAATTATATTTATGTTGTTTGACAACGCATCAGTGGCCCGCCGTATGATTGTCGTTTGATTGAGACGAGAGCGTTTCTTCGTCGTCACAGTGAGGAGATTCTTCTGATGATGGAGGAGGATCTTGTCTCTTCCGACGACGAGATGCCTGTGAAGGTTGAAATAAAGGAAGAATTTAATGATGCTGAACAGACTGCTGCCAACTTTGTTCCTGTTCTGCCGGTTGATGATCTGGTGATAGACGCTGCTGACTTTGCTCTTGTTGCTCCTATTAATGCTCCGGTGCTATATTTGGAGTTGATTGATGGTCTTGACGAGGACCGCGGTACTGTGGCTGCTCGACTCCGCGGCAGACGTAAGAATAGGGGAAACTAGTTTTTTTTTTTTTTTTTTTTTTTTTAAATAACTGCTTTTTTAATGGGCTCGCACACTTCTGAAACGGTGTTTGGGTTGGCTCCACATGGTTTCCTCCTTTTGCTTTTCGCCACGTTGTACGCTCTTACATTTTAACTGCAACTCCGGTCCCCATGAATCTCCATTTCTCCATAGATCGTGGGGAATCTTAGGTGTTAATGACATAGCGAGACTTCTCCTCCTAACTCCTGAATCCATTTTTTCCCCAATACTGCTTGATACGGTGATGCTGTTTTGACAATGCAAAATTTGTGAAGGTTGTCAATGGACCTATGTCCACTTGAAGTGTGATTTCACCCTTAGGTGATATGATTGCTCCATACGAATCGTAGATGGTCGTTGTTGGGCAACCTAGTTGTTCATCTCGAAACCCCATCTGTAAGAATTGCTTATAGAACAGAATATTATAGGCAATCCCTTCGTTGACTAACACCTTCGTGGTATTCACCCCGTGGATAGGTAATTTGATGACCAAGGGCCCACCGTCTACTTGTACCTGTTGGCTTTCCATTTCATCTTTGCTTCTTGGTCTGGACAAGTATACTTCACTTTTGCTATTCTTTTGAGAGTTGCCGTCGTTCCTTTGTTGTTCTTCGGGCTTCTGGGTAGATGCGGTGTACTGGCCGAATTCTCCTCGACTTATGTATCTTTCTATCGTATTCTGAAGATGTTTGCAATTATCGGTGGTGTGCCCTCGTGTTTGATGATACTCACAGTAATCCTTGTGGTTGCTTGTTTCTTTCCTATGTTTTCCCCTGGTGGTCGGGTAGGTGAAATCCTTCCTGCCTCCTTCCCTTTTCAGTATCTCCGACGGTTGTAGGGTTAGATCTGAATACATTATTTCTTGAAGCTTTCCTCTGCCTCTGTCGTCTGGTGGGATCGTCCTCTGTCTGAGTCTTTTCTCCAATTGATGGCTTTCTGCAATGCGCTTTTTTGCTCTAGCCTGGCACCCTCCGTTGCTCGTCGCCTGGGAAGTCTCGCTTTCGTCACCTCCTTTCGTTGTTCTTCTTCTGAGTTATCCGCGCTCTCCCTCCTAGGTGCGTGTGTTGGTTCTCAGCTCCACCGTCAGTAACGAGGCTTGGTTCAGATCATATTTGTAACATCGTGTTTCTAGCTCCGCGGCCCGTCGTTCGTCCTTCTGATCCTCCTTTGAGCTACTTCGTGCGCTATCTCCATTATCTTCGTCAGTATCCCCGCCTTCGTAGTTTAATATGCTCAGGATGCTTTCTTGGTCTTCTCGTCTCAATACCAGAGTTGATAACTGATTTATGACCTTTTCGTTGACGTTCATTGTTGTCGTTTCTTCGTCCTCGTTTGCCTGCCCTGCCCGCCTGTGGGTCACCTCGTGTGGCGTATGCTGATGTGTATGGTTCTGCTTTCTTTGCTCCTTTGCTGTTTCGCTGACGCCTTTTATCATCCTTGGCACAGGTTCCCTCCAAGCGCAGTATGTTGCCGCTATCGATTCTTCTGCGGCGGTCGTGCTATCTTCACGGTATGGGAGAGACCTTGTTAGTCTCCAAAGTGCCGGCTCGTCGCTTCCTTAGTTCTTGTTTTACCCTATCGTCTTTAGGAGCTTCCGGCGTTCTTTCCAACCTGGAGTATATAAGAGAGAAAATTCCTGTGTACCTTCGTACGTGGCTATTGTTAGAGATACGTTTTGTTTTTGTCTTCGTTAGTTATATTTCTCTGTACTTCAAATGAATCTAAAGTTACGGTTTCAATAAAGCTCCTACATTTGTTCGTCTTTTCCTCTTTGGGTCAGACCCGGAGCTTGCGCTCTGAAAGCTAATTGGACGTATATTGGGGTCCAGTGCTGCTAGGTTTACCTAGGTAGGTATTCCCAAGTGCAGATATGGTTGCACGTCGTTTGAATGTCGATTCCACACGGGGTGGGACTTATGCAACAGGGATTTGGCTTTGCCAAAGTCGAGGGATGTCCCTTTTCGTTACAAACTTTGTTTTCCAAGGTGTTCTTCGGGTAAAGACCGTTAAGGGTTTTTACCACGCCTGCCAAATGTTTTGGCTCCTCAGTTACTCAGACCTGAGCCTTTTGTATCATGACTTCTACTTATGTTTTTGAAGAAAAGGGTGAGAATAGGTACTAATAAGTAAAATACTTGTAGGAAAATATTAGAGTGGTTGTAGAAAGAACCTAAGGGGTAAAAGCTCGTTTTAGTCTATAGGATGTTCAGATAGCTATCCACCCTTTTATGCCAGAATTCTCAATGCAAGTTTTTGAGTTTCAACTATCAGGAAAACGTAGAAGTAACTAGAAGGTTTTTTTGCAAAAGATACTGAGTAGGAATAAGCAAGATCAAAACAAGTGTTGAAAACCTCGTTGCTGAAAGTTTTCAAGGACACTGGTCCCTGTTTCTAGCGCCAAACTGTTGATACTAAGTATCCCATATCATACAAACATAAGATTTAAGACCAATGAAGTTTGATACAAAACTTATCAGGGATCCTCGTTCATATTCGTATCCTATGAATGGAACAATGAACCTATGGAACTCATCGGAAACCCAAAGCGCAGTAAAACACTAAAGTTGGTTTAAGCAAGGTGGATCCACGCCAAAGCGCTTCATTTCCTCAAACACACAATCTGATTATGCTGGTGAAATCCAATAATGACATATGAGTAAAGCTTTTTGAGTATTACATAGCTCGACCCATTACAGAGTGGGGGTTCGATTATACAAAGCAATCTGGTCTATTGATTCCAGAAAAGCTTTCACTATAGTATCTTCGCTTGTAACTTTTGTCGACCCCCCCTTCCATAGTGAGGAGGGGTATCTATAGCGAGTTTGGAGATAGATTCTCTTTGCTACACTTAGTTTCTTCCGTTGGTTGATGGTCTTCGTCGACAGCTGGTTTCTGTGCACCACCCTCATTATCCATTCCAGTGTTGACACCTCCCGTTTGGTGTATATCTTTACTACACGGATCACTTGATGTTCTTGATGCCTTAGTTCTTATCCATTAGTCTGCTTTATACAGCTGTCTGATCTAGTCGTGTATTAACGCGTGCCCCTAGTCTTCTGTAACCCTATAAAGTGTTGATGTGACAGCTAGAACGCGTTTTGAGTCGATTGCGCCTTCCTTCGTTCTTTACCTTCGGTTATCGCAGTGGTGTACTTCGGGAATGACTTTATACTTCGCTTCTCCTTACTTGATGTGCCTCCTTGCTTCTGGTCAAGGCTATAGGACCAGTAATATTTATGTATTAACATACAACACAACCACCCAAAACCAATATCGGTCCCCATCTAAAATGTAGAACACCATCTAGCACCTACAATGCCCCACCAAAAATAGGTTTTTCTTGTAGAAAGCCATCTGAGAAGGTCTCCTAACCTTCAGAGCACTGCATCGACAAATCAACACCACCACAAATCTTTTCCTGAATTGTCTAATACAAGAAGAATCATCTCAAAATCTATTGCTTACATGCACTCATGCAACTCAAATATGGAATATCATGTTTTCACGTCTAGCTAGAAGCCCCAACCACTTTTTACATCACAATCAACATTACCATCAGTCACCTCCACCACCGCACCCTATTCCACCACTCTTACAAACACCACAAACAGCACTACCTCACCACCAAACCTCCACACAAGGAAAATACCTACATTATGCAGCAATAACATCAACTAAACTTAGAAGTCCCAATACTACTACAACGACATCTCCACATTCAGTTAAAAATAAGGGCATCACTGGGACCAACACCAACCAATTTTGAAGACTTTGTCCTACTAAAGCTACCAACAGAGCACCTAATAATAGGTTGTTTCATCTAATGGTGCATCTGGATTACAAAGAACTCAAAAACCTACAAACAAACTATTTACAATCCTCAACGAATTTTCAACATAACTTTGCTACTGACAGAGAAATTCCAATCGGCAATCCAACACCACCACTAACAACAACAAAATCAATCACTCACACAACCATTATGTTAGCGGTTGTGGCACATGGAAGAAGAAACAAACACCCAATTGTGGCACATTTGAAGCAGGCTACAAGAAATAAGGAGCAACTTACGACATATACAGAGATGCAAAATCACTCATGCCTACAGGGAAGCAAACCAGGTTGTTCATGGTGTGGCAAACTATGTTATAACACAACTACAACTACAGGAATTGGTATCAACTAATACATGCGAATATGCTCCATTACATTTGTCTAACTTTTAATTTCCTTCTTTTGTTACAAACTATTTACTGGGTTTATTCATTTTTGTTTCTGAACTATTTAAAATTGGTTGAGGCAACGACCTTTGCACTATAACACAGACGTTTAACTAGAATTGCACCGTACAGATGGCTCGACTGAGGTTCAAATACTGGATTAATTAATTTTATAATTTTACATCCTTCTGTTAATTTCCTTTTTTTTTCTTTTTTTTCCCGAAAAGGATATATCCCTCCATTTATGTAATCTTCTCTTGAACTTTCAACCTTAAGATGGTGAAATTAAGATAATTCTCTTGTAAATATTGAGGATATAGGATCTTAACTTAGTCAAAAAAACCATGAAAAGGCGAGGGTACCGAGTACACCACCAATCTTTTATTTTACAACCTATAAGATCAACCTTAAACGGTTCTTGTATTCCAAGAATTCAAGAACAAGATCTCTTTCGTAACTAATTGAATCACACAACGCGAATCAATTCAAGATACTGAAAGACTGTGTCAACATATAAGTACGATACTTTGATTATAAATGACAAGTCAAATATAATGCGGAAATAAAGTAAAGTACACACAAGAATTTTGTTAACGAGTAAACTGCAAACTCGTAGAAAACCCCCGGGACCTAGTCCAGTTTTGAATACTCTTAAAATTAAACCGCCAACACCTACTCTTAGACTTTGAACTAGTTGGTTAAAACAATATGATCCTAATACGACTATTAGTCACAAAGATTCCCCTCAGTATTCATGCACCTCCAACCACAATAAGGTGATCACGCACATATACTGCCTTAAGGAAATAGATGTCCTTTACTATCTTCCCTAAGAGTTGCTCCACAATCCTTCATGAAGACTATCGCTACCCGACCTTCAATCAGACGACTACAACCTTTACAGAAAACAACCAAATAGCGGCAGGTCAAACCACTAAATGGTATCCTTGTTAACTAACAGATATTTCTCCAAAGTAGTTTTACACCAAGAGCGGGGATATTTAAGTTTACTTGGTAATAAACCCCTTGATATATCAAACAAGGTTTAAAAACCAAATTCTCGATATTAATCAAATAGTAACCTTGTCGTCCCAGTTGAAATCAAGCAATTTTAGATGCGTACAATATGATGACCTTGATGAATAAAGTACCTGCAAATAAAAACAATCCAAAATAACGATCTTGATTCCACTCATATCTATTAGGTTGGCACACAAACCGAAAGCAGGTTGCTTACGAATCTAGGTCAATAGATAAAGAGTTGTTCTTATCACTACGATCTTGTGTGGCCTTATATCAGAAGAGAAGGACCTTAGAATAAACAAGATCGTAAGACTTTGATAGACGTGATAGAACAGAAAACAAGTACATACACAGAAGACTAGTAAATATAAACTAGTTTCCCTGAATAGGTACTTCTAGGATTCTCGATCCCCATGAGAAGACTTTCACACTAATCCAGACGGAGAACAAAAGTTATAGCGTACTGAAAGGAATAACGGGTATCGCAAGTTTACTTATCCGAAGTATGAAACTTGGTAGAGGGACAAAACTTGAAGGAGTGATACAAACTCTTATTTATATGATCAAGGCTTAGCTTTGAAATGAGGCAAAGTAATTTCGGAAATTCTTTAAAGCACAATTCTTTTAATTCTGATTCATTGCATTTATTGAATCTAATACTTTGGCATTTTCACATTTAACAAAAGATATTCCATTAAATGTTTAGCCTAAAACATTCAAAGCAAATAATACTCATTAAGATATATTCAGATATTTCTTACCATACTCGTTGGGATTGAGTTCAATTCAAATTCGTGTCCTTAGATTTGAAAATCATCTTAAGGTATTATTACTTTATGTCAGCATCATCTTTGACAATGTCAACATCACTTCCTAAGGAATAAATGGATGGGCCAACTCTATATCTTAGGTGGAAGTGGGATCAGGTCCAAATGGCTAACGTTAGAACATCGTATCACAGAGATAGACCAAGCTTTGTGTGTTAAGCTTAAGTGAACACGTAGGTTCAAGGACATTCTGAATCATACAATGAAATATATACCATTGAAAGTATAGTGCATGATTCTCCGAGTAATAGCAATTTGATCATCATGAATTCCCGATTCCAATATTGATGATCATGTTAATCATATTCGATAATTGATATCAAACACCAGTAGATACTCGATCGCGTGTTTGATCATGTAGTATATAAATACGAAGATTAGTATTGATTAGAAATCATGTGTCTACACGCAAGAGCGAGACGATTTCTAATGATGAATCAACCAGACTTAGTCGTACATTGAAGATGAACTGATTCAAACTTCAAACTGAGAATATCAAACTCTTTAATTTGTTGAAGCACAAATCAAAATGGTAGAGTTTGAACTTCGATATACGTTTCCTGAGACAACCTTATTTAGATTTCGAACTCAGAGAAGCAGTACGTCGAGTCAACCCAACATAAGTGTAAGTCACGATCTCGATTACTTTAGTACGTACAAATACATACTAAAAAATCGACAGAGTCAGATAAGGTAAGTCGAGACAGAACACTATAATGAATATAATCTCATAAGACTACATAGACATCTTTATAGACTGCTATTATCCAACTCGTAGGTTTTAGGAAAAACCTTATATCACTTAGAGATGAGAAGAAAAGAAAGCTCTAAGCAATATAGAATGTCATAACTACAACATCGAATAACGCAAGCGATATCGTGGAGTTATATCTTAAGACACATTGATCACAAGTAACCATGTCATAACATAAAGCTTAAACACTAAGTTATGTTTTGTCTTTGTAGCACAAGTGTAAAAGATAAATGGAATCGTGTTATTTAGATTCACTAACCTCTTGAATGCGAAGCTGAATATCCTCGTTTGGTCCTCGATCTTCTTCGACTCCTCAAATAGTGAGTCTAAATTCTTCCAAACATCTTTCACAACCTAAAGCTAACTTAATGAAGTCTTTGCCCAATGTGTGTTTCAAGCGATCGAGTTTTGATCACTAAATTTGACAACTAAGCTTGACATACCAACACTTAGTGGGGTTGACCGATCCATGCTCTAACAAGCCAAAATAATTTTTAACATTGTCAATATTTCTCTTTTTACGAGCAGTGTGGCAAAGTACAAATTTTTACCTCTCTGTGACATGAATAATAGTGTTCCATGAGGATCAAATATTTAATGATAATTAAACAATCCCCTGAGTGTTATTATGACCAAATTGATACAAAGGAAACACCAGAGAACGAACAGGGATAGATGCTTGGAAGCTTGCATGTTGCGACCAAAGTGATACATTAAGCTTGCAAGCTTAATGTATCCTAAATGGGTACCCCGATTACAACCCAATAGGTGTCATGTTGCGACCAAAGTCATACATTAAGCTTGCAAGCTTAATGTATCCTAAATGGGTACCCCGATTACAACCCCAATAGGTGTCATTGAACCAATGGTTCAATAACATATAAAATTATAAATGGCCTCCGGTTGTTTCAAGTGGGGCGGGGTGGAAGAGATCAGGCCCGACTCTGAAGCCCGTCAACTTGTGGTCAAGTACAGGGTGGACAATTTTTATAGGAATTATGGGCTTGAATTTGTTGGCCC
>JAJJMA010006493.1:0-17399 GCA_023529015.1 Papaver nudicaule
GCATAGAGTTGACATTGCTTACACCGCATGGCGTATTCTGCAGCGTCATCGTTCATCCAAGGCTAGTAGTAACCCCGCATTCTTACTTTTAGGGCCAGTGCCCGCTGACCACTGTGATTTCCGCAATCTCCCTCATGAATTTCCTTTAACAGCTTCTTTCCTTCTTCCCTTGACACACACCGCAATAATGGACTGGAAAATGATCTTATGTATAATACTCTGTCTCTTAACTCATAGTTCGCCGATCTACTTATGACTTTGTGCGCTAGAACTTTATTTCCCGGGGTTGTAAGATGTTCTAAGTAATACCTGATAGGAGTCTGCAAGTCCGTCTCTGCTGATTCTTCAGCGTTTACAGCTAAAGCTTCTCTGTGTCCTCTTTTTTCTATTGATGATATTTTAACAGGTTCAATTGCAATAGAAGGCACTTCTGGGTCCGCCATCATAGAAGAGATGAACGCCAAAGCGTCGGCGTGCCTATTGTCTTTTCTGCATATGTGTCTAAACTCTATACCGCTGATCTTTTCAGCGTATTCTCTGGCCGGGCTGAGGTATTTCTGTAGTGAACTGTCATGTGCTTCATATCTCCCTAAGATTTGCCGAATGACCAACTAAGAATCACTGGTTAAACGGATGTTACTGATGTCCATCTCGACAATAAGTCTCCTAGCGTGTATGACAGCTTCGTACTCTGCTTCATTGTTAGTAGCTGGAAATTCTAGTCTCAGTGACTGAACTATTCTTGATCCTTTTGGTGAGATAAAAACTATACCAATTCCTTTGCCCTCTATGTTAGCTGAACCGTCTACATATACCTCCCATTGATTTGGGTCTCTTTTTAGCAGCTCTGGTACTCCTTCGCCTGGATCCTCTTCCATGAATGGAATATTATCAACCTCCTCCTCTTCTTCTTCAATTGGGAAGTCTGCCAAAAAGTCGGCGATAACTTGCGATCGTTGCGCCGTTTTAATCTCATACTTGACGCCAAACTGATCTATCTGAGCATTCCACTTTGCAATACGCCCTGCTCTTTGTAAACTATGCAAAATGGTCTCGATGGGAGTCTTGGTTAAGACGGTAATAGGATGAGCATGGAAGTATGGACGTAGTCTGCTTGTGGCAAAGACTAAAGCCAAAATCAATTGCTCTATCTTTGTATAATTTTTCTTAGCGGGTTTTAGAGTTCGACTAATGTAGTAGATCAGCGTCTCTCCTCCTTTTGTCCGCACAAGCACTGCGCTAATTGTTGATGACGTGGCAGCAAGATAAACTCGTAATTCTTCCCCATGCTCCGGCGGCTGTATGGCTGGAAGAGTAGCTAAATACTTTTTGATCCCTTGGAAAGCAACTTCATGATCGTCCGTCCAATTAAACTTTTCTCCTTTCTTCAGCATTTGGAAAAATAAATTGCACTTGTCGGAGAACCGCAATATGAACCTATTAAGAGACGCCAATATGCCGTTTAAGCGCTGGACATCTTTCAAGGTTACCGGCGAGGGCATATCCATAATAGCTTTAATTTTTGCTTGATCTGCCTCTACACTACTTTTTGTGACAACATACCCCAAAAATTTCCCAGAGGTGACGCCGAACACGCATTTTACAGGGTTAATTTTCAACTTAGTTATCCGCATGTGATCAAATATTTCTTTTAAGTCTTGTACATGATTTTTCTTTTCTTTACTTTTGACCAACATATCATCAACGCATACCTCCATGGTTTTTCCTATCCACTTCTCAAACGTATCCTGAGCCATCTTTTGATATGTAGCACCAGCATTCTTGAGTCCAAAGGGCATCCTTGTATAGCAAAATAATCCTTTAGTAGAAAAGAACGCCGTGTGCCGCTGATCTTCTTCTGCTAGCGGTATCTGATTATACCCAGAGTATCCATCCATAAAAGATAACAATTCTTGCTCGGAAGTAGCGTCAACGGTTTGATCTATGCTTGGGAATGGAAAGCTGTTCTTTGGACATGCTCTATTCAAGTCGCTGAAGTCAATGCAGATTCTTACGCCTTTATTCTTCTTGGGTACCACCACCATATTGGTTATCCACTCAGGATATTGCACGGGTCTAATGATGCCAGATGCTCTCATCTTATCAATTTCTGCTTCGACTGCCTCTTTATAGACTGGCGCCAATTTCCTTATACGCTGTTTGAATGGCCTGATTTTCGGGTCAATGTCCAACCTATGACATGCAATTTCAGGATCAATGCCTGGCATTTCATTCATTCCCCAAGCAAAGACATCCACGTATTCTTTTAATAGAACTTCCAACTGCAAGGATTCTTCTTCACTCAACAAAGTACCAATCTTTACTATTTTAGGAATGTCCCCTTCGCCTATGTTGATATCTTTTGTTAGTTCTACCGCTGTGAAATGTAATTCTGGCTCTCCCATTGGCGAAGGTTCCTTTAATTGCTATAAGTATGCCACTGCAGATTTTGTTGAAGAGTCGCCTTCTTCCAAAGAATGAATATACTTTTTTGGGTCGGCGACTACCTCATTAATTTCTCTAGCCTTTACCAATTCCTTGACCTTCTTCTTTTTCTCATTCAATCTCGCCTTTCTGGTTTCGCGCATATTGACTTCCACTTCATTGCAAGCCTTGGCCGTAGATGGATCTCCAATATACTCGGCGACCCCTTGTGGAGTTGGAAATCTCAACCACTGATGATAAGTCGAAGGTACTCCCTTGATGATGTGTAACCACAGTCTTCGAAGAATTGCTGCATACGGCGAATCGACATCCACGACACAAAAGGTAGTATCCATTATCAGGGTTTCACAAGTTACCACTTTTAGCGTCACCTCCCCTTTGGGCTTGGAGGCTATTCCATTAAATCCATAAATACTATATGTAGATGGGATGAGCGGCTCGACTGGTTTTTCTTTAGAGTCCATAGCTTGATAGGCTGAATTAAAAAGGATGTCCACAGAATTCCCTGGATCGATAAGTACCCTTGGAACTTTAAACTCACCCATTTGAATAGTTAATACAAGTGGATCCAAGTGATCCCTTCCATCCGCTAATACTTCTACCGCCGAAAAACTAACTGGCTTCTTCATCCATTCTAACAATGGACTTTTCTTGACGGCAACACTGAAAATTTCCTTACCACTCCTATCCCGCTTATGTATCCTTGACAAAACGTTATTATGGAATTCATCCCTGCTGATCGTGGAATGCACTATGGAAAAGCAATTTAACTCTTTAAGATCCCTTTTTACTTCAACTTTAAAGACCTCAGGTTTAGGAGGTAAACTCTGGATTGGTTGAACTGCCATTGGCGCTGCTGGGGGTAACTCCGGGAAATCTTGAAATTTTCCCATACGAATGAATCTATGCACTTCTCGCTGAACTCCGGTGCAATTCTCAGTTGAGTGGCCGTGAAATTGATGATATTGACAATATTGACTAGTGTTTGAAATAGGATGCATAGGATTTCCTCTGTTAAAAGGATAATGAATCTCATTTCTTGACGCCGAACTTTCTATTTGTCCCCATGCATCAGTGTATGTAACACAAAGCTTAGGTAATGTAGCATCTTGAAAATCTGGGTATCCTGGTCTTCTGTCGCCGAACCTACGATTATCGTTATTGAACCTTCTATCTCCATTGCCTGACCGCCGGTTGTCGTATTCTCCTATATTGTCGCCATAGTTTCTTCTATCATTATTGGCGTACCTTCCTCTATTATCATATCTTCCTCTATTGTCTTGGCCGTCTCTTCCCTCGTAACTATCTCTTTTGCCTTGATTCCACTGTTGGCCGCTACTCTGCTGATGCTGCTCTTGCTCTTGTGGTTTTTGTGGGACAATTGATGTTGAACTGGGACCCGCTAACAATGCTTCTAGCTTCTTTTGCTCCATTTTGATCCATTCCTTTCGCATTTCTTCCTGCTCAGCCGGCGAAAAATTGTTTATTGAGTTGATGTGCCTTGCTTCTTTTTTTCCTTTTGACGAGCTTCTTCTTCTTGCATTTCTTCGTAAGACAACCATTCATTTTGTTTGGCTCTCATTTCGTTCATATCTTTGGGTGGAGTCCAATATAAAGCCTGGAACATTGGATCATTTGTCTCCATTGAACTAGTAAATGCCCGCATCTTCTGTTTATCAGAAACCGCCGTTCCTACCTCGCTACATAATTTTCTCCACCTCATGATATGGCTTCTGCAAGTCTCCAGAGGTCTCTTCTTGATGTTAAACAACTTTTCTACTCCTGGACGAACTCCATTATTCTGGATATAAGTCGCTATGAATATTTTCATAATTGATTTTGCCTCCAAACCGTCAAACCATGATAATGCTTCGTCTTTAAGGGAACCTGGAAATGACATGCACATGATTGGATCTGAGCCAGTCCATGCTGTTAAGTCTCTCCTATAGCACTTAATATGCTGAGGTGGGTCTCCCGATCCGTCAAAGATTGATGTGTAAGTTGGCATAGAGAATCTCTTGGATACATGCCCATAAGTAACCTGGTCTACAAATGGCGTCTTTTTAGCTTCAAAGATAGCCTTCTTTAACTTATCGTCCTTTGGTGCCTCTGTTACCTCTGCTAGCTGCTTTTTCATGCGGCGTAACTCTCTTGACACGTACTCGTTCATTCCGCTCACCTTATCCGAGTCGGTGAAACTTTCTTCCTTCAGTTTAGGCTTTTCAGCTTTCTTACTCCCTTCTTCCTTTTTTGCTACAGATGCCGCAACATCCGCCTTCTTCGATTTACTCCTTTCAGTATTACGAGTTGTGTATGTTGAACGACTTCTGCTACAATTTTCCATAAATATTTTATTTTGCTCTACTAGTTGGCGATGACTTTGCAGAATAAGTTCTATTTGAGCTTGCATTTGTAACTGCATCTGGGCTTGATTTATAGTATTTTGTTCGAAAAATTTCTTCAATATTTCTTCTGTAGTATTAGGAGCCGTCTTTACCTTCTGAAATTGCTATCGGCGCTGTCTTTGATGTTCCAGCAATTGCCGCCATTGCACTATTACCTTTCGCATCCTTTGAGGTGTTTCCCTTTACCCTTTGACCTTTGCCGCCTGCCTTTGAAACTAATCCATTGGTGTTGGGGCTGCCGCCTATTGCTCTTGATAGCCCCTCTACTGCGTGAGAAGTATCACCGACGGCTGCTGCTTCTTTATTGGTATCGCCATCCACAGCTTTACCCTTTCTTTGGATAACATCCTCTGTCTCGTCTTCTTCCTCTGGTATCCCGTATAAATGAGTTACATCCTCTACTATTACATTATCTTGGACTGCTGATTGTTGCTGAGGTACCGCTGACTGTAAAACTGTTAACTGTTGTTGTTCTACCGCTGGTTGTGTAACCGCTGGCTGTTGTTGTTGTGCCGCTGACTGTGGGACTGCTGGCTGTCGACATGGAGTGTCGTTCAGGAAAAAGTCATGTGCGAAATCTAATGGCGGCACCACTGTACTCCTGAGGTTACGTCTATTGGGAAAGACCAACGGCTGAGCTGAAATGGGAAACTTGGGAGATTTGCATGTTGACGCCGTACTTCCTTTTTGTCTGGACGCCATTTTGGTTCCCCTGTGTAGAAAACAACAAAGCACTTCCTGACAGTATTAAGCTAGTTTGTACTGTTAGCAAATGCCAAGCTTGTTAGTGGAGGTGGTTGAGAACACAGATAAGAAACATACAAAAAAGTGCAGACCTAGTTGTACTATTTACAGAGGATGACCTAATCTTGCCGCCAGTTGAAAAACCCTAAATTTTGAAAACCCATGGAATCTAAAAAAAAACACACCAAGGTTTGCAATCTTCTCCTAGTGTTTGGATCAAAATCTGTACGGCACCAAGTTTATACTAATGATTTTCAAAATGCCTCTAAAAACACCAAAGTCTGCAATCAAAGATAACGTAGCTATAAAAGTAAATTTTTTGACATCATACCCTTTCCATACACCATGCAATCCTCTAAACCTAAAAAAAAAGGTATTAAGACAACTTTTCGTGAAGAGTAAACTCTACAACCACCCTATACCGTACCAAGTAAGGGAGACCAGTGCTAAACGTAACTACCAATATACTGAAAAACTAGAAAAACATACCTACAATAGGAAACCTTTCATGACTCTGGAACCACTGAGATGTGTTTGAAGTTACTAAAAGGGGAAGGTTTGACAATTTCAAAAGATAATCTGCTTGGGACATACCACAAATATCACTTTTATGACAGAAAAAGACTTAAAACCACACTTTGACAGTTAAGAGCGTTATTAGAAGTAAGAGGTAGCCTAAGTTTTAGTAAATCAAGAAGATTTTTTTTGGAAAAAACAGGTTCAGTCCTTATCTAGATTCCAGGTAAAGGGTATTGGAACCACCTTTGTCCTGAGCAACTAGCCTTGAAAAAGAGTCGGCCAACTTGTTCAGTGGAACTTGGCTTTCCACAGAACTACCGCAAGCGGAATCCTGAGGCAGGTTGTCTAGGGAAAGAAGTTGAAGGAGCATACTGGCGACATCATTAACAGATGAATGAGAGGGTTGCTCATCTTTACTACTTCGGCGGATAGGAGAGCACACTTGGTTATCAGAATTGTTAGCGTCTTCCACAACAATCTCAGCGGTAGTATGCTCTGCATTAACAGACTCTGGAACAGTGACACTGGGAGTCTTGAAACCTTCCTTAACCACTTCATTGGAATCATTTTGGTTCATCACTCTAGAAGATTGATTCTCAACAGTAGAGTCGCCGGTAACAGTAGGCTTAGCGGATTCATCTTCTTTCTTAGACGGTTTTGTGGGCGCGCCTTTTTTCTTTGAGTTTGCTGTTTTTTCCTTGTTCTGGAAAGCACTGCTATTTTTCTTAGCGGTGGAAGATACTTTAGGATCGACGCGTTTGACAGGTTCAGCAAGCGTCAAGCCGGGAAGACTTTTCAGTTGATTTTTTAGCTGAGCAAGAGTGTCTTGCTGCTTATCCTGCTTGCTTTTCTTTGGAGGCGGCTAAAGAAAGAAAAAGTTGTCGTCATCAGTTCCGCCAACAAACAGAGGCAAATATATACATATATTTTAAGATTTAATTAAGGTGTTTGTTACTTGAACTTCGCTCCCATCTTTTGCCTTTCTTTTTTGGCTCTTGGTTCCCTTGGCGTCTCCCTTAGAAGTCTTTTTGACGTCTTTCTTTCGAAACTCAGGCTTCTTAATCCAGTGACCAGTGTCGCCGAAAACGAATTTACCATCTTCTTTGATATATTGATCCTCCTCAGTCCAGCGGACTTTCCAGAAATCAATTTTAGCAAAGTCAGAATGCTCAGGAAGGAAGTCTTTTAGGGCAACGGTCCTATTTTCATCCTCCCAACCTTTAAGCCAGGGACCTTCAACCTTGCAAGGAAGATCATTCCAGTGGTTCTCAGTCTTGGCGCGTACAGTAGGTTTGGCGGCAGTTGAGGAGTCTTTGTCAACGTCTCTCAAAAACCTTTTATCGCCATCAAAAGCTTTCTTGGATACAATGCGATAAGCCCAAGATTCACCCGCCCTGTCGCAGATTTTGACTTCATATTGAGCTTTGAAGTTCTCAATGTTATACAACTCTGGATCACTAAACTCTGGATTCGGGTAACTTTTGAATAATTGGTGGTGCCCTTTCGGCAGGCAATCCACTCGTACATTATACGAATGGAGTTAGAAGTAAGCTGAGCAGGGCTCTTGTCAACATAGACCAACATCTCAAGAAGAATAGGATCGGCATGATTGTACAACGGAAATTGGTAGCCGTCCTTGAGTTGACCAAGGGAAATGATGAGATTGTTTTCATCCTGACCTTCTTGGCGGATGTGATCGAGGAGCAGCGGTTCTCTGGAGGATGTGATGCCGTCAAGAGGCGAGATCTTGGGCGTCTTATTGTCAACATGATGCTTTATACAATACTTGTCCCAATCACCCCAGGAACATTTCTTCTTAGCCTTTTTTGGGGACGGCGACTGTGAAGATTCTTCGTGATCAGACTCTTGTGTGTGGGTCGACGATTCGGGTTCATAGGTAGTGTCTGATGCCATAGAGAAATGAAGAGGATCGGAGAAAGGGAAGAGTTTCCGGAGAAGAAGTTGCGCAGAAAAGGAAAATCACCGGAGAGGCAAGAAAATAACGAAAATAAGAAAAGTAGGGGAAACCAAGAAGAAGAGATGGCAAGGAAGCAAGTTTGGGTGGTGGAAATCAAGGAAAAGAAGGAAATGGAGGCTGGATCAGGTGGCCAGACGGCGGCGCGGCGGCAGTTAGGGTTTAAGGAGCAGAGCTCTGAAGAAAGAGAAAAGAATAAAGGGTTTGGAAGAAGAAATTGTGTTGACTGAAGAAAAATAGATATTTATAGGGAGGAGACATCAACCGGCTGGGCAAGTTATCAGGTCAAAAAGTACTCCCGAGATTCGCGGCATGCAGTTAGACGTGGAGAGAATCAAGCAACATGGAATAGTGCAAATGGTGCGCTGGCATTTTCAGCGGATTAGATTTTCATCTTCAGCGACTAAAGATCTTGAAGATGAAAGAGGCAAAATGTAAGTGTAGAAAATTCCCTTACCTATCAAGGACACGAAAGAAGTGACGCCGTATAGAAATGCTACCTCTGAGGTGTGGAATATCAGTAGTGGTATCACTCGGCGGATTGACTAGAAGAAGAGATAGGCGTCTAACCGTAGGAAGTCACATCAGCGGATCCTACGAGAGGAACGGGAAAACATACTAGACAGAGTGGTAAGGGGCACGTCACCGACAAAAGCTGAGAATGTAGTTGAGCATTTAATGAAGGTCAGAACGGTAGGATTGTCAGAGTGGACTCGTTGACTGAAGATATTTATAGGGATGAGACATCAACCGGCTGGGCAAGTTACCAGGTCAAAAAGTACTACCGAGATTCGCGACATGCAGTTAGACGTGGAGAGAATCTAACAACATGGAATAGTGGCAATGGTGCGCTGGCATTTTCAGCAGAATTAGATTTTCATCTTCGGCGACTAAAGATCTTGAAGATGAAAGAGGCAAAATGTAAGTGTAGAAAATGCCCTTACCTATCAAAGATACGATAGAAGTGACGCCGTATAGAAATGCTACCTCCGAGGTGTGGAATATCAGTAGTGGTATCACTCGGCGGATTGACTAGAAGAAGAGATAGGCGTCTAACTGTAGGAAGTCACATCAACGGATCATACGAGAGGAACGAGAAAGCACACTAGACAGAGCGGTAAGGGGCACGTCACCGACAAAAGCTGAGAATGTAGTTGAGCATTTAATGAAGGTCAGAACGGTAGGATTGTCAGAGTGGACTCATTGACTGAGTGGGAGATGAGTCATTGGTCTTATCCAATTCAAGGTTAGGGACGCTGAAGTAGCTGAGGAGGATGGCGATATTAAATTTGGCAAGCGAAGACAAGTGTTGTCAGAGTCATATTTGTTTGTATTAGCTGTAATCCAATATATGTAAGCGCCTATATAAGGCCATGTATCTCAACCGAGAAAGGGGTTGGAAAAGTGAACTCTAGGGTTTATCTATAGAGATATAAAGAAATCCATTCTTACTCTCCATAGCTCAAAGACTAGTGAAGAACTTGATTTTGTAGAGAGATTATCGTTGTCAAGGTGAGAGTTAATACAAGACTTGAGTTAATAATACATATACTTTGGAAGGATTTTGCTTTGCTTGTTAATAGCTTTCGTTACATGATTTATTCTATTGACTATGTCTTCAGTTTCTGTCTAAGTACCTCTAAACTCCTTAATATCTGCTTTACTCTTAAGAACTTGTGTTATGGTGTGTCTCAAATAGTTAAGTATGGGTGTATTGGTAAAATCTCACCTATGGGGATTTTACCAATTACACTGGCGACCTTTTTACGTTTGTTGAAAAAATGGGCAAATCGACTGGGGAGAATCACAAGATACGGCCTTCACAAACTGAGAAGATGTCTAGCCCACCCGCAGGTTCTAAGACCATCGATAAGTAATACATGACTTCACCTTATACTGCATCAACAAGTACGACAATCAGCGTCGTTTTAGTGCAAGACAAAGGGAACCAAATCTATCGCATGTCTACTACGTTAGCAGAGTCTTAAAAGAAGTCGAGACAAGGTAACCTCGAGTGGAGCAAGTTTGTCTGGCTTTAATATACGCAACACGGAAGCTACCTATTGGCTCGTACAACCATAGTCATAGCCGCAGGAAATCCAATCGCATACCTCGCATCCAAACCAACACTCTCAGGGAGAACTACGCGTTGGCTCCTGCAACTATCTGAGTTTGATCTACGCTACCAAAGACCCAGAGGAGTACGAGGACAAGCAATTTCCAACCTATTAGCAGCCCTCCCAGGAGATGATGAAACCGACATACATGAGGAGATACCAGGTGATATCGTCGAAGTAGATAAAGACGAACCATGTGATATGTATTTCAACGGGTCTTCATACAGAACTCACGACAGAGTTGACATCGTGTTCGAATCACCACGAAAGGAACTTCTCTCTTACGCATTCAAATTAGATTTTAAGTGCAGCAATAGTTTCGCTGAATATATCCTATGATTAAAACTGCAAAGGAAATGAACGTCGAGCAACTTTTCATAAGAGGGGATTCGAAGCTAGTTACCAACCAAATGAACGGTGAATCTAAAGTAAGAGAAGAACGCTTGGCACCCTACCGTACGGAAGCACATCGGCAGATCCTGAAACTAGGAAATGTTTTGGTTAAACACACCGGGAGGCAGGACAATCGCCACGCGGATGCCCTCGTAACGCTCGTAGCCAAGATACACTTGAAAGGCGCAGACGAAGGCTCGATAACACTCAAACGACATGTTGTGCTTAGTACCCACACACAAGATGAGCGATCAGATGAAGAAAGTGACTAGCGCAGAGTATTCATAGAAGATTTGAACAGGGACAACGCGAGTAGGGTCACACCCTTCAAAGAGCTACGAATGTTCGTCCTAATCGATGGAGCTTTATACCACATGACAGCGGGAGCAGCGTTGGCAAGATGCGTAGGAAAGAAGGAAGCAAAATAAAGACTTGGTTTCTATTGGCCCAAATTGGCAAAACATGCGACAAGGACACAAAACGAATGGTACGACTGCCGAGCGACACCACAACCAGCTGAAGTCTATGTAACTAATGAAGAGGATTGGCGCCATCCTTATATTAACTTCCTCAGAAATGGACAGTTGCCTCCTACAAAGAAAGAAAACATTAACGTTACAAGGAAAGCGGAAAAAATTCTTCCTCGAAGAAGGGATACTATACCGAAGAATCTTTGACAATAGCGCATTAATATGCCTAAGTAAGGAAGAAGCGACCCTTTTCATGACGGAAACTGTTCTTACAACTACACAATGGTGGATTCTACTGGCCTACCATGAAAGAGGATACAGCGGAGCATGTACAACGATGCAAAGCCTGCCAGATACATGGAGCGCAACTAATAGCATCGCACGTAGAACTCCACATCATAGGGTCACCCTGACCCTTCCACAGCTGGGGACTCGATCTCATAGGACGAATCTAGCCTAATTCGTCAAAACGATACAAATACATAATCACCGCGACAGAATACTCTACCAAATGGGTGGACGCAATCCCGCTACTCAACTACAAAGGAAAGACGGTAGCCACCTTCATTAAAGAATACATCATTTGCCGTTTCGGCACACCCATGATTATACGATCTGACAATGGGTCGTCGTTTATCAACCAAGACGTCAGGAGACTACTCGCGGAATACATAATCAAACAGCATGCCTCGACACGATATTACCGGGCAAGCCATGGCTATCAACAAAGTCATGTTGCGAATAATCAGTAAGACGGTAAGACGGTCCACGATAACCACCGCTCATGGCATGAAAAACTACTGTTATCTCTGTCGGCGTATCACATATCAAAAAGAAGCTCCACAGGAGCATCACCCTACTTGTTAGTCTATGGGGAGGATGTTATCTTGCTGGCAGAAATCGTTGTCCCCTTGGAAAGAGTCGTCATGGAAAGCCACACAACCCCCAACGACGTTAGCAGAATCGCTCACCTAGACACCCTAGAAGAAAGTAGAGCGAAGGCATAATGGTTTGCGTAAGCCTACCGAGAACGGGTCGCGAA
This sequence comes from Papaver nudicaule, assembly GCA_023529015.1. Lineage (NCBI taxonomy): Eukaryota > Viridiplantae > Streptophyta > Magnoliopsida > Ranunculales > Papaveraceae > Papaver > Papaver nudicaule. The sequence continues at coordinate 12,111 of JAJJMA010006493.1, forward strand.
ACACTACAACAAGAGAGTCGTACCAAGAATCTTTAAAGTAGGGGATATGGTGTTGAAAATATGCACGCATGTCCAGAGGAACGCCAACACAGGAAAGTTTACCGCCAATTGGGAGGGACCGTTCCTCATCCAGAAGGCTATGGAAAGTGGCTACTACAAACTGAGAAGAATGAACGGCAAAACGGTAAGGGCGCCAATCAACGGTAAATGGATAAAATTGTATTACGCCTAAAAGCACCCTTTTCTTTGAAAACTATCTATTTCCTTTGAAAATTACTCCCTTTGTATATATGGGGGGGGTAGCCTGAATAACAATTAAACGATTCTTTCAAAAACACACAAGATCAAGAAAACACTTTTATATTTTCCGGTCCCAACAACTCCTCAGCGGGTGAGGGAAACGACACTGAAATCGGTCTCGCCCTACTGCGGGATCCAGCGAGAAACGACAACCAGATAGACATTTCCGGTCCCAACATCTCCTCAACGAGTGAGGGAAACGGCGCCAAGATCGGTCTTGCCCCACTGTGGGAACCAGCGAAAAATGACTTGGTATAGATATACCGGTCCCAACAACTCAGTCGGGTGATGGAAGCAGTGCATGGATTAGCCTCGCCCCACTGCGGGAACCAGCGAGAAACTACCTGGTAGGGACACCCATAGCTGGTCTCAACAACTCTATACAAGTGAGGGAAATAGTCATCTTCGATCCCAACAACTCTATACGGGTGAGGGCAACGATCAAAGAAATCGGAAACACAAAAAAAATAATAAATAAAAAAAATGTACTGCTCGGGGCTTTGGTCTTGGTGTGCTTTCTTTTACCACTTTAGGGGAGTTGGGCAGTGACACGGTGGAGTTTCTGAAGAGATTGCGCAATTATATGGCTAGCCATGATGCAAATGTCATAGTAGGGGATTTTCTTTTCCATAGGATTGGAGTTGTTGTTCAAAAAGGTATTGGAGCTCAGCTTGTTGCTAGGCTTCCATCTAATTCTTGTAATACTGTTGACTCTGATTCTGAATAATCAATAAAATCCCTTTATCTAAAAAAAAAAGAAAAAGGGAATGACAAAACACAACAACGATCAAACAAGAAAGGGAAATGATCATCTCTGGGCCCAACAACTCTACATGGTTGAGGGCGACGGTCAGAGAAAAAGCGAAAATTAACACCAAAGAAAAGCAAGGCATAGCAATGATTGATCGAAACTCAACAACCTAGCCGAATAAAGGAAATAATCATCTCTAACACAAACAACAACTCACAGATGGAGGCAATCACCAAAACCAAAACACAAATCTATAATAGCGACCACACAGAACCCAGCAAATCAAGCAAGGAGAACGAAGCTACCAGCGGACCATCCGATTACCAAGTAACTAATATTCTCGACCCCAACTAACCAGTTGGGAAAAACGACTAGTCAAACTACAGCTTGCAGAAGGATCAGCTTACAACATGCAACAATTAGTAGAACTGAACAACCATGCATCCATATATTTAAAGAAGAAAGAGCGACAAGCGGAATAAAAACCGCAATATCCAAACAGAAGACAAAAGTCGCATCAACAAAGCAACCAAGATAATCCTCGAACAAAACAAAAACAAAATACAAATAAACTAAACAAATTGCGCCCTATGCGCCCCTTAGCCGCTTTTTCTCCTCCAGCTCCTCACGGGTCCGACGAACTGCATCAACCGCTTGATTGTACACCAGCTTCACGACAGCTGCCTGAGTCTGGAGAGCGACATGATCCTAACGCTTAGCCTCAATTTCCTCCTTAAAACGCAAAATATGCTTTTCCAGCATAGCAATCTCGAAAGGAAGACGACAAGTCTGGTTGCAATGCTCCCTCACATCCGCGAGCTCATCAGCCAACCAAACCACGTTAAATTCAAAGGCAATAGCGGAGCGCACATTTTCCTCCCACTCGTCAAAAAATCTAGACATGAGGAGGGTTCTCCTTTATAAATATCAAACCTCTAGCAGTACGAACATGACCCTCTGTAGCAAGAATGAGGAGGTTGCTCGAAAGAGTACCGACAAGCGGGTTGACAATCTCAACCGAGTGACCATAGTTCTCCACAATTTCCTTGTAACCAACAGCAAGATCCTCACGCACCCAGAAATTGTACACCTTCACAAACCTCGCACCCTCGCCATAATAACAAGGTTTCAGAAAAGATTTCGAAATATTCAAAAGTTCATCAGAACACTCGACGAACCGATCGCCGTCAGAACCACCCTCCTGCGAGGTGACATCATTAATAAGAGCGGATCTATCAACCTTCAGTCGTTTTGAACCACCATCGCCAACGGAGCGATCACGCCTCTCATGAGATTTGTTGCTCTTTCCCACATCAACGTCCTGTGAAATTCAACACAAGCGATGAATTTTCTTGTTTTTTTTAGAAAAAAAGAGGGGAGGAAGGTGATCAAAACTCGAACATACCTGGTCAGGCGGATTAACACTGTCACGACTTGAAGATGAATCTGAACTATTCTCGCCACTCTCGTCGCCTAAGCAGTAGAGAAGAAAATAAGTATAAACTGAGAGCAATTACAGAATATTGGAACAAAAAGAACACATATGCAAAAATCTGAGAGTCGCTATATTTGCTAGGGACTCAGGGTTTTTCATAACGCGTGATGACCACAAAGAGAAGCACTTATCATCTTTTACCCACGACTGCATATAAATTTTCGAGTCCACTAAAGTATAGTCGCCGCGATGAATAGCTAGGCAGGGAGTATCCACCAGCAGGTGCATTCTACGAGGAACCACCTCCTCAGCGAGGAACCAAGAAGGATCGGCATCGGTCGTGTCTTCAACATCGCTCGACAACGAACGAAGCAGGGCGATATCGGTTGGAAAAACATCTTTCCCCTCCACATCCTTAGAGGGATGCAGTCGAGACTGTAGTTGATTGATTTGATTGAATTGAGCAATGTAATATAGTCCGCCTGCCTATGGAGGCAGCCTCTTCTTCAGAATCAGAACTTTCGGGGTCTATGATATAAGAAGGCGACGAAAAGAAGAATATAAAAAAAATGGAAGTTCTAATAGCAGCGAGAAGAAGAATGGTAAAACAAAAAAGGGTAAAATCTCTATTTATAGGTGGGGGACCGCCAGCGGTTGAAGTCAAGAGGGCGTGACAAGGTTGAAACAACCGCACGAACAACCAATGAGGAGCCACCTACATGGGAAAGGAGTTCACGTGCCACGAGCAAGCGATTACAAGGTCGCAGTAATGGATAGAAAGTTACAAGTCAGGGTATCAAGGTGACCATTTGACTACTTGCCTCTGACTCCCAGTCAAACGGTCCAGGGACTAATGTTGATACCCAAAATTGAATAAGCCCATTTGCAAGCCTTAAGCCCAGGAAATATTAGCAGAAGGAAGCCCAGAAAGCTGTAAGAGGGACTAAACTGCGATTTCAGAGGAGTTGGAGGCAGTTACCAAGGACTTGAAAGGTATTTTAAAAGATAAAAGGGTGAAGTTGTAAATAAAAGGGGATGAAAGGACACTTGTCAGGATTTTGGAGGAAGGGAAGTAGTACTTGGAGAGGATCTAGGAAATTGTACATGGTTTTTGGGCTCTGATCCCGAGTCTTTGGAATTGGATCTCCTCAATCTTACCCTATCAACACTATACAAGTCGGTTATTTTGTTCATACAACTTGGTAGTAGCTATAAGAATTCTTAATTGATAATTGGTTTGAGTTTGACTTCCTACCCTTAACATAGTTTGAATTTAATCAATAACGTTACGGTTTTAAGGTATTTGGTAACTAAAATATTTTGAGATACTGGAGTAAGCTAAAAGCCTAAAGGTTTATCTCTCCTATACTGGATGTTATGTTTGAGGCGGTACTAATAGAGGTTGGGCAAGCTAGTGATGGACGAGGGGCATGTGCAGTGGAGAAGAAGAATCCATTTAGAGAAGTTCTCGTAGATTCGTTCGCTTCCACTCCATCTTCAATCTCCAGGTCGACTTGATCCGAGTCTTAACATCCTAATCTAACCCGAGTCTGAAACTGACTTTAGTAGACTTAAATCAAGTATTATGTTTTGGTCAGTACTAACTTTGAAAACCAACTTGACGTACCAACGTTAGTGGGTTCAACCAAGCATAATGTTCTAACAATAGCAGTGTTTTACTCTTTGTTTAGTAACTAAGAAAACCAAATGAAATGAAAATCTAAGAGAATGTTCAACAACATAATTCTCTGTTAAGTTCTTAACTGGAAAGAGAGATAAGGAGTTATTGAAGTTATATAAAGACTATGTAGTTTTGAATAATGTACAGTTTTGTGAAGTAACGTTTCAATAAGGGTAATTAGTTTTACTTTTTCACCTCGCTCTAAAACGAATGAACAATTGAGATTCGTAGAATAGACAAAGAATTTGTCTCCAAGTCAAAGGACCGTGGATACTTAAAAAATATACTCCTTCCGTCCCATATTAATTGAGCAAGTTCCTTTTTCATTTTAGCCTAATTTTAGGCTAAAATGAAAAAGGAACTAGTTCAATTAATATGGGACAGAGGGAGTATGTAAAATTAAAAGATACTTGCAAGTTCCATCAGTGTACTTGAGTGTCAACTGTATAACTGTATAACGCTGCACAATATTGGTTGGTCTCAATTTATGTCGATCTGAAGTGGAAAATAAAACATAGGCGACGTTGGTCGATTTTGGCCTAAGGTCGGGCCTGGGGATATTATAGCTAGATAGTAGTGGAAAGGGTAACAAACAAGATTTTATTTTCATGGACAAAAATTCGTTCATTGATTTATTAGAGGGACTACGGATAAAATATTGAAATGAGAATGCAAAAATTTATAGAGCAAAAATTAAAGATAAATTGAGATAGATATATTTTTGAGAAAACGGCAACAATATCTTACTGTTTACCAAGAATACCACTATCTATTCAACGTGTTTGAAAAGGTAACCCTATGTTTGTACCGAGTTTTGCTCCGATCTAGTCAGCGATTCAACTGCTACAACTCGAACTAACCAGACCAACTAACCCAACTCTAACTACTATGGTTTACCCGTAACTGTTTCTATCTTAGTTTACCCGTAACCCTATTACAACCATAAACCGTTACTTCTTCTTCTCCTTCTTCTTCATTAAACCGATTTATTCCTAAAACTTTAAAGATCTTAGAAACCCTTCTTCATCTATTTGTGCATCTGAAACTAGGGTTCAACTAATTTCTGAGTTTGTGTGTGTTTGGATTGATCTGGGGGTAGGGGTTTTAGCGTTTATTTGTTGC